>JAADJG010000384.1:0-105643 GCA_012932025.1 Fusarium austroafricanum | reverse complement strand
CCGGCTCCGATCCAGTGTCCGATACCGTCATACTCAACCTCACCAATTTCGACGGGTAGGGTTTGTGAGGCATGTCAGGTAGGTTACAAAAATCGGGAGTAAGGTAAGGATAGGTAACCCAGGGTGCCATGAAGATTTGGATGATAACTTCCCCAAGGTCTGAGGGCCTAAATGCCTAACTATTTATGTCAATAGGCTCTTGGTGTCCTGGTTATTTTCAAACCACCTGCATGCCTTATGTTGTCTAGGAATATCCAGCATTTAATTATTCATTATCCACAAGATCAACCAGTTTCACAAGCGGGCCGTTGAAGTAAATTTCATAATCGTTTAAAACCTAGTCAAGGAAACTGATGGATTCATCATGAGACCTCATCTTCTTACCCACTTCTATATTGAACACGGAAATGTTCACCCAATTCTAACCACTGACTCCCAGCACCTCCTAAAATGAGAAACATGCGGTTTCGACCGCAGCATCACCTCGCCTGCTGACGATGGTTGCTGACCACTTGCCTCTGATATATCGATCCTTTCAACGCCAGAAAACATCCCCATCGTAACGCAATGCCATCCAATCGCTAGATCCCCGCTTTCCTGAATGTTAATGTGAAATTGCGTGCGTGCGTCCGTGTGTATAGTAAATGCTGATTGTGAATACTCGGGGGGCTCCCCTTTTTTCGTGTGTTTGTCCCTTTTCTCTCAAAGCCAGTTGGGACTTCTAGCTCAAGCCAAGGATTCTCTTCGAATTTTCATACACCACCCAAGTGATACTAAGGGCGGGCGCAACCTTGAGGAGGTTAGGTGTCAGGCCCTTGTACAGGCCACGGTAACCTTCTCGCTGAATCGTCTTCTTCGTCACGTCCCAGATACCAGTGTATGTTGCCGGATGCATGGCCGTGCCCTGGGTCTGAAGTCGTGTCCTTACCACGTTCAGGGGGTAGACGACACTGGCTCCGAAAGCTCCAGATGTGGCGCCAATGATACCTGTAGCAATATTTCCAGGCTTAACGTCGTCCTCGTGCACATTGTTTTTTCGGGCATAGTAAGACTTGTAGGACTTTTTTAGCAGCTCAAAAGTGCCCATATCTATAGCACTGTAGGGGAACATTCCCACGAGCCCCATAGTCAAGCCTCGATAGCATGCACGTACGCCACCATCTGCGTACATTTTTACAGCAGTCTGGCGAACCAACGCCGCGCCTTGAAGACCGTCCTTTACGGTCTCACATTGTAGGCGAAACTTGAGGGTGTCAAGTGGATAGACCGAGGCTCTTTTGCTTGTCAGTATATGATTACTTTAACTGTTGTCTCAAACTTACTGTGCGATCATGCCAGCAAGACCACCGGAGGCGAATTTTGACCATGAGCTGAGATTCTTAGGGTCTCCATGGCCTTCGAAATTCGCGAGAGCACGTTTTGCAGCTTCGTATGATCCAAATTTTATAGCCGTCTCAGGCATAATTTTTACAACATTGAGGCCATTTCCTAGCCTTGTTAACATCTGGATTTGCACAGAAGGCCAGGGTTGACCCTACGTCAATGGGGCAAACTTACCTGCGAAAAGACTTCGCACACCCCCCGACCGGACCAGATCTCGAACAGCATCCCCAAATGGTTTTGCTGCATTCTTTAATGCGGCGATAGGACGGCCTTGCCTGAGTGCCGCGGCCGCTGTCTCGACACGGCTAGTCGTGTTCACAAGCAGATAGACCTTCAACCGATCGAGAGGCGCAGTAGCCGTACGCGACACTCCACCGGCGATGGCACCTGCTAGAAAGTAGCCTGGATCAGGGACAAAGTGTGTTAGTCTAGACTTCTTGTGCACTGCTGTTGAAGCTCCAGTGGTGTGTCTATGGGTGCCATCGTCAACGTGTTGTGTAAGCGTCTCGGCGATTTCCTGCGATATCTCGGTAGCTGCATCATCGTAGTCGGGATATGAGACTGCGGCCGCGGTAACCATGTTCTCGGTCTGGTTCGGGGACTCATTCGGATGTGAGGTGTCGGGTTGGTTGACGGAAGTCGATGTCCGATCGGTTGAGGGTATAGGTTTGGGAAAATCGTAGGGGAAAGCGACTCGGAGAAGAGAGCCGAAAAGGGTGATGAAAAGAGAGCGGAAGCCGTCCGTACCTAAACCCTCTAATGTTTCCTCGCTCACAAGTGTATCTCCTTCTGGGGTCACGCTGACCACTGAGTAGTAAAAGTCAAGGACAGCATGAAGCTGCGAGTCGTGGTCGTGGGGGGGCATAAATAGGAGGAAGTTTCTGAGAGTTCATGATCAGCTGCAAAGTCCATGATAGATTATAGACGCTTGAAATGATATCTCGATCTCGAGACGGCCGCAAATGTATCGCCGACTGGTAGCGGCCAAGCTTGGCAAATGACGTTATGAGGGTTATCCCCGCCAAAATGACTGAGGGTCAGTCATGAGCTATGAGCATCTGATGGGATGCGACTGACAACCAGTAGGATTCGTTCGCGAGAGGGGAAAAAAATGAAGAAAAGGGCACCCAAAAAGAGCTGGGAATAAAAGACTGACCGCCATTCGTCAAAAGTGACATAACCGTCGTTGTTGAGGTCCATATCATCGAAGAACTCACTAAGGCGGCGGTTCGACAGTGTGAGTCCGGCGTTCTTAAAAGCTGTCTGAAGCTCAAGTTTGTCCAGCTTCCCATTCCCGTCCTTGTCAATTGATCGAAATAAGGCAAAAAGTTGGCGCTCTGCATTTTCAACGAATTTTCGGAACTCTAAACGGTGTAAAAAGCGCAAAGTAAGCTTCCAAGATCGTCGCCGCAGGTACCGAGGCAATATCGGAGTTGAGGAGTGTTCGAGCTCCATGAAGTCAAAGCAGAGATTTGCGTACCATTGTATTGAATCTTCCCATCGCCATTCCGATCGACTTCTTCCATTATACGCTTTAGCATGTCGTCGGCATTCTTCATAGCTAAAATTGCGTATCAGTATCTCTATCAAGCTGAAGCCAACGCGGGCTCTCGCTTACGATGATCAATCCTTCGCAGCCCCTTCTGCAAACCCTTGAGGTCAAGTTCACCAGTGTGATCAGGCTCAAGGCTAGCCCAGAGCTCCTCGACACGAGCATCGCGAGAGTTCTGGGGCTCTCTAAGTCCCTCCTCAATTTCCTCTACGATGCTTGTCACGGTCATGACGACAGTTGTAGCTGCGATGGTGGCATATCTCGTTCCAGCAAGATCTCAGATTCGGCGGGCGCAACGGGCGCAAAAAGCCCTGTGGTGCAGGAGAGCGTCGCTTTGGAAATAAGATCGAGGTACGGCGACTTCGAAAGGGGTGCTATCTTGTTACCGGAAGGTCATGGCTAAATTGTCGCAGGAAGAGATCGGGACGGAGAGGAAAGGGTGGTGTTGAAATGCCAATCCAATTGACGAGCTGTGTGACGTTTGTAGCTGAATGAAACCCCCCAAACCGGGTTAACGTTTTGGTGCTCTTGCTCAAAAATGTCCATACCAATTGCTACAGTGGAGCTACCTACCCTCAGCCCCATCCGTCATGGCCCGGGGTGGCTATCAGAAGCCGTCCTGGCCGCTGTCTGGCACTGCTGTGTTGGGTCTGGCGATCAATCAGAGGTGCTGTATTAGCGGAGGGACCCGCTGAGCTATCCTCTAGCTGTCTCTAGCTGCCAACATCCTCGCTCTGTCTCGGCATAAACTCAAAGCTCCTTGTGTTTGGCAGATTCCTTTTCAAACATACCAACTGGCAAGGAAAATTTTACGATCAGTCAGTGCATTAATGGTTGGTTGGTTTCAGGCTCTAGAGGTTCTTATCGAAAAATTTTCTATCTCAAGTCAATCAAATCCTTATTACTTGATTGGGCGGTTCGATAGAAGCAGATCCGGGCCAGCGGCGACATACCTTGCATAGGTCTACATATCCGGGATGCAACGTGATTAGTGTGCAGCAAGCAAGATACACAAGGGTGAGCTTTTAACAGGAAATGTGCTTTAAGGGTTGGAAATATTCATATTGATCTTTTATAATTCCAAATGTTGATCAGTTGCCATGAAGTGCTTGTTCACATCAGGGTAGAAGTTCAAGTTGAGATGCGACGTCTGTATGCCGACAACTCAAGCCAACAATCAATTCAGTCACATAACAGGTATATATACAAGGATGTGTAAGTATCCCACAATCTCTAAGAAAAAGAGAATCACAATGCCAAACGCCAAACGCCTATCCGACATGCACCAAATGCCGTTAACCGTGAATTTCATATCTCGTTTCTCGTATCAACATCACTTATCCAGACCTCGAGCCTTGACAAACCGATTGATCTGTTCCCGAGTGAGCTTGTCATTATAATGCTCATAGCACTCGTAAAAGGAGATGATCTCCTGTGTGGCATCCACCATGGATGCT
The DNA here is from genome assembly GCA_012932025.1 of Fusarium austroafricanum. Classification (NCBI taxonomy): domain Eukaryota; kingdom Fungi; phylum Ascomycota; class Sordariomycetes; order Hypocreales; family Nectriaceae; genus Fusarium; species Fusarium austroafricanum. Next base: position 101,251 of record JAADJG010000384.1, on the reverse strand, counting down.
ATCTCTACGTTGCTGTCAACCAGCCATTTCGCAAACTTTTGCACACGAGACACCCGGGCTTGCTGCTGCTTCTCTTTAGGTTCTGCAGCGGCAGCCGCAGCATCCGGCATCCCTCCTTGTGCCTGTTGGCCTTGCGCTCGCATCAAAGCCTGTTGGGCGGCTGCGAGTCCTGCGGCTGCTGCCGCTCCCGAGGCATTCTGCCCAGGGCCAGAATTATTCGGTCTTAGCACCAAGGCCAGCAGGATAGCAACCATGGCAATTATATGCGGAGGATATAGCAGAGGAAGGTCGGTCATGAAATGATCGTTAATCACTGACCGAGCCAACTGCACCTCATCTTCCAACAGGGACAACTCGCTCCGTAAGGCTGTGATCGTTCGGTATGGTTGGAATACAATGAGTTGTGATCGCATCTCGCTTATCATGTAGAACTCGCACTCGCCCAATTTAGACGTATCGATGGCGACGAGATCTCCCCACATCTGCCGTGCCTCTGTGACGATGAGTCGGATATGCTGGGGGGATTCTTCTATCTTGCAGGCGAGATAGATCGCAGTAGCAATGACAAGGTATGGGTTCGTTCGACGGATCTCGACTTTGGAGTAGAATCGCTTCATATAAACTTGTGCCGTGGCCATGGATTGTTGTCGTATCGTCAGCCGCTTCGCCAGCCGTATCAATTCTGTGCAGTCGGTCGGTCAACCATGCTGGTCTCCTGGGTTATGTGGTAGTCTACTCACGTTGATTGAAGTATATATTCAAATGACGCTGTTGCGGAAGTGGAAACATGCGTACGAGTTCGGCGTTGTCGTCTTCAAGCTTTTGTCGCATTGTCGCGAGCTGCTCCTTGGTGAAGTGCCAGAAGCGACATTGCGTCGAGTGCCAGTAATTAGCTGACATAGCTCTTTGGGTTAGCCCGCCAAATGCCTGTCCAGCAGAAATGAGGGATTTATAGAAGGGGATGTGCGACAGCCGAAGCTGTTGAAGATTTGTTGAGATATGGAAGTTTGAGAGGGGGTTCGCAAGGCTGGCGCCGCCACATCTGTGGCTGATTGGCGATGTTAGACTACAGGGCAGAATCTGGCCACTGAGGAGCCATATCATTAGTTCATTTTAATGACTGGAAAAAATATTATACACCAGAACATATTAACAAGGAATTTATTTATTCTTCCTTGATTTTCCAACCTTCTGTTTCCATGTTTCTACTGCTTGTGTGTTGAGCGGATTTCGTTGCCGACCCCTAACCTAACGAGTGTGGCAACACCGATACCAAAGGTGATGAAGAAAGTCCAATAGGAGGCTCTGAATTAATTTGTTTTTGGACTGGCTTTACGGTGAAGCTAATATTTGACTTTTAATACATATTTGCCAAGAATAACTTGCAACTGGGAAAAAAGACGTCGGGGGCAACCAGTGCAGGAAGTAACATGTAATCAATACGAACCATGGTAAAGCTTATCACGCAAGTTTGAAGCATTGAAAAACACAGGAAATATTAGGCTAGCGCCTCTATTGTTCTTTGGGCGAAGTTCTGTAAGGAATTACTTTATCTGAGCACCATAGTCTGCTTCATCGCCCTCTGATCTTGAGTCTCACGTTCTGTTGTGTTGAGAAGTTTAACCTTTCTCTCTATTGATTTTATGTTCGTATGCACAAAAAAGTTATTTAAAGCAATACCAGCCTCCCAATACGCCAGTGGATATCAAACCTGTGTCCAGTCACAGCAACACTTCACCCCGTGCTATCGATTCGAAAACCTTCTTGACCTGAGGCTCGTCAAGCTCCTTGGGGCCGTTCATATCAAACATCCGAATTCCATTACAAGATGGTGTGAAGAGAAGTGTGCCACTAGCATTCTCGTCAACCTCTATGAATCCTGACTTCGATCCCATGTGCCCCGGAACAAGCGCACATAGAAATGCGGTCAAATCCGGCATGGAATAGGCTTTGTCTGAGTATTGCTCTTCCAGCGATACTTGGTTGGTGACGATCTTGGCGGGGTCTTCATGGCAGTTGAAACCCAAAATGCGCTTCTCTAGGCAGTGGCCTCCGATGTGTTTCAGACCCAGTGCTGAGTATTTTATACTCTGTGCTGTGTGTGAAGGCACGACGGTAAATTCTGCGAACTCTGTGGATCGATCGAGTACAATCTTAGCTGCTTGTTGGTTGAGAGCGACGTTGAACTGGTTAGCAAAGAGATTTGCCGACATGTCACAGGAACCCTAACTTTGTAAGTATCTCTTCAGAAGGTCTTCAAAGCTCAAACTTACCACTTGCAGATGGCACTTGGTCTTGCTAGCCAATCCTTTTTGGAGGAATTGTCGCAGAATTCTCAACGAAGAGCCTCCGAAGAAACGAATACTTTCCGCAGCCTCAATCTCATCCCACACAGAACTCATAAAAAGCGGTTTCACCGAAGTCTGTGAGTTGCCCTGGTGTCGCTCAAGCCGGCTGATGCATCTCTCATACCAACCTCGGAGATGTTGGGTTCGTTGTTCGAAATCCGACACTGCCATGATACCATCGTACATCTTAAGCTCGAATTCGCTGCGGTTGACCAGCTCTTCGTGATGATGGAAGTTTAGATTCACAGGATTCTCGATCTCATCTAGACTGTCATAGTCCACGAATATTTTATTAGGCGCATTGCCTGACCATTCGGCAAGACAGGATGCAAAATCCCAGGCTGTTAGGCGTCCGTGGAGCGAGGCATCATGTCTTGAGCCAAATTTGGCCCGCACAGCCATTTGCAACTAATAACAAAGGTTAGAAAGGTTCAAAATCCAAAATTTCAAAGGAAAGGCTTACGATTTCGCGATCAGCATCTGATAGATCCTCGTTATCATCAAGATCCTTCTGCTTGATAAGCCCGCCCAAAAGGACTCTGAAAGGGTTTCCCAGAGATGGGAAATGCCGTTGTATCAAATTCTTGCATTTGGATACCTGCTCTCCTGTCATAGACAGTCCAAAGCAAACCTGGCGAGGCTCTAGAATCCAGATCACACGGGTGTCTTTCCTCTGGAATGTCGCCTTCCACAAGGCCATGGCCGCAGCCAGGTTGTCCGAGTCGATGGAGTCATTATAATAAATGATGAGATTCTCCCCCATGATGAAAAGGCCTATAGGGCTGTTTCTTTTTTCTTTTTTTTTTTTTCTTTTTTTTGATGCGCGATAGTGTTGAAAGTTGAGGGGAAATTTGAGAGATTTGAATGAATTGGAAATCTAATGGTTGCTTGAACATTGGGCGTAAGGCAAGGCGGTTCGCGGGGCACTTTTAAGTGTAAGCAGATTGCACAGCCCCCCACACCCAATCAATCAATCAATCAGCCTGCCCAGTTTGCAGGCACACAAAATCACAAAGGCTACAGCCTTGTGACTGGCAGTGGAACAAAGAAACGACCCATGGATGGGTCAGGTTACTCACAGCGCGTTTTTGGGTTGTTTCACTGCCTCTTTGTCCAAACCATCTTTTTCCACTTCTTCTTTGTGCTCAGAACGACTAATACCAAACTAGAACTGCCCGAATAGACAAACATAACTTGGCAAATAATCACAGTGTTCATCGACTTGAAAGGATCATGTTTGTAGCTCAAAAAGGATGTTGGTTCTCAAAGAGCATGCGAATGCATCACTGCACCCGGCATGGTCCACCATTTGGCATCATGTGGCCAAACCAAGAGACCTGTTTGTTTCTGTATCTGGCACAGGTTCTTTGTGTCTTAAAACTTTCATTCACAAATCAAAGGGGGACGCCCGTTGAAGTTGGCACTGGTAAGTTTGCAAGCACATCGCCGCGTTTTGGGCCGCTATGAATCTCTCCACAACTTTGATCTATAGAACGATCCATACTGCAAGGGCCTACAAACCAAAGATTCAGTCGAGACAAAGGGGGGAAACCTTGAGTTTTCTACTAAGCAAATCTCCTTGGCATTCAGCCCAGTCCAGCTAGGTTCAATGCACCAAGACAAAGACATTTGAAATTCATCGTACACCAACGAACCTCATTCCTTAGTTCTTTAATTTAACACCAGCACACTACTAGCTGCTTCACGGGGCTGTGTATGACCAAAGGTGTATTCCGGCTAATGTGCCGAGCGGGTGAATGTTGAACGGGGTCGTTCCAACTTCTACACTTGCTTTTTGACCAAACAGTCTGATGGCTCTAAAATTACCCATAAGGGGCTAACTCATATGCAGAATGCTCCGGCTGGCAACCTTGGGGAATATCAGGAATCTAAGCTTACTACTGGAGAATTTTATGAAGCAAGCGAGGCGGATGGGAACCAAGAGCTACGAGTGCCTCCTTCTCGCGATACTAAACAAAAGTCAGGAATATAACCTAGTTCTTAGATATTATAGAATGACTCATTTTTGATGAAATAAATAACACATAGGTCCCTGGGCCTGACCTAGTTCATGATCAATGCTCCGGATAGTATGTCCACTGGGTCCTCCCAGCACACCAAAGAATACAGTTCTCACAAATCGTATGTAGTTAGACATATAGAAACAGTCATTTTACTTCCAATCTAACATGGCTATCTTGAAAGCCTCTTTTTTTACTCGGACCGAGAATTTGAGTGGAAGATGGCCTTTGACTTCCTTGGGTGTGAATGCTTTATTGCTTCTAGTCTTATGGGCCTTTCCGTTCTTCGACTCCTACCCAACAACCCCAAATGGGGGGACCTCAGAAGTTAATAAGAAAGGCGCCGAAAACAAGGCTAAGGATGCAGCGTGAATACAAGAAGGTATCAAATAGTAGAAGTGTCTGGGAAGAAGGCCTTCTGAGATAAGCTCAAGTGATAATGGAAGGTAAGTGTCAGATTTGAATAAGGAGACGTTTAGAAAGCAAGTCACACAATCACGCGTTAGACTTAATCCTAATAATCGGCTCTTTATTCGTGGCTGTTATGAATCAGGTTCGAAGCTACAGATCTCTTAGACACTCACTGCAATGCTTATGGGCCCTAAAGAGTTATCAAAGGTGCCTAAATCTTACTTAAATCTTATGCATAACTCTCTTTAGGTGTCTCTTAACGGATGTTAGCTCTACGCCGCCTGAAGAGATAGGCGCTATTTGGAATCATTTCTCAGGTCCCACATCATACATGTCAATATTAAGAATTCCATCAAGACGAATAATTAATTGAATAGGAATAAGACTCATAGTTGGAAATCCGATTTCGGCTTAAGAGTAATTATGTCCCTTCGCTTATTCTAGCTTACACATTCTAGCAATTCTCCTAAGATCAGGTAGGAAGACAAGCTTTAAGCCACGACTCTCAACTGCAAATGACACATCTGGCTCACAGCTCGGATACTGCCTTTCCTAATGTCTCAACAATTACTAGAGCAATATGCTTATCAATCAACTCAAACATGACCCTTTTGCCCCTCCTAATTTGTATGACAGATACTGGATCTAGTGCCCCGAGATTCGGGACGAAGGGCGCGGAGCTCGGCCATGTTTAAATTCTCCGACTTTCCCGCCTCCGTCATTTTTGCGTTTTTTTTTCTTCCCCATTTCTTAAGCTAACTTCACAAAAGCAACATCATCACGATGGATGTACTACGTAGTGGGTATAACCCTTCCCTGGGGAATATTCTGTTAATTGCAGCTTCGACAATTTTGCCTATTCTTATTCTCTTCATCCTCTTTCGCAATCCCACCAGTCGTTCTATTGCCAAGACATTGCCCTTGCCAGCCGACGATGAGATAGTTCGCCTTCGTGTATATCCAATCAAGTCATGCCGCGGTTTCGATGTAAAGTCTACGCAGCTTTTACGAACGGGCCTGGACCTGGATCGTAATTGGATGTTCGTCACTGCGGAAAAACACGAGTTCATCACCATCCGGGCAAATTCAAACATGACCCTTATTCATACGGCATGGGATGCCAATACCGACACACTGACAATCGCTCTCAACGAGCACAAAATTGATATACCTGCCCATCCTACGACTCAATGGCTAAAGAGCAATACTGAACTGACCAAGGCGACCATTTGGAGCGAGGAAACTGACGCATGGGAATATCCAGAGAGTCTTACCAAGCATATCTCGAAGTTTCTGAATATGGATGTTCGTTTGATGTATAAGGGCCCTACAGCTCGAGTACTCCGCGGTAATGGAACTCCTCAGCGTCTTGGCCGTACCGAGGCTACCAAGTTTGCCGACATGATGCCTGTGCTGGTAAGTAGCAGCTGTAAGCCTGACGGCAGGCCCTGTACTAACGTGGCATTCCCATCAGGTTGCCTCTGTGGCGAGTATGAATGAGCTCAATGATCGCCTCATCCAAGCTGGAGAAGACAAGATTGAGATTGACCGCTTCCGCCCAAACGTTATTATCCGTGGGAGTGTTCCTTGGATTGAAGATGGATGGAAAACACTGCAAATCGGAGAGGGTGAGCATCGCCTTGATCTTGACGTTGTGTGTCGATGTCTACGCTGCCAGGTCCCCAACGTCAACCCGATTACCGCGGAAAAACATCCTCGTCAGCCTTGGAATCAGATGATGAAGTACCGACGAATTGACCCTGGACTCAAGTTCAAGCCGAGCTTTGGAATGCTTTGTGCACCGAGCGCCGAGGGGCATATTGAGGTCGGGATGAAGTTTCAGGTTAAAGCTATGACGAATGATCACTTCTTTATTAGCCCGATGAAGTAAAACGCAATGGAAGCGGAGGCAGGGTGGAAAGACACTAGTTGAACTCCCGAGTTGGGGGAATGATGAAGCATATAGTAAAGACATAGTCCATATGCCGCGTAGTGAAAGTGAACAAGCGCCGAGATACACATTTATCTCACTTTATTAAGTTCATGCACACTTAGAGAAGGCACAGGTTGCGGTGGTCTCTTTTCGAGAGACAGCTGGTCCGAATCAGCGCGGGGGTCTACATAGAACAATGCAGTTTCGCACTCAGGTTTTAACATTAGCTTCCAATAGTGTCACGCATTCACCAGGGAGCGACATGTACTGAATAAAGAGAGGGTCCAAGTACATACGACCGAACCTATCAGAGAACTCGGGATCTCGTTGAATTCTTTCGTTCTGCTCAGGGATCTTTGCTTTCTGCAGCTACTATCCTCAGAACTGGAGCTGTTGGCTCGAACAATTTTAGAGACTCCCAGAAGCCCTTCAACCAATCAAAGCTCCAGATGTAAACACTAACAGCCTGAGCATCTTTGACCAGTTGCATCGAACTATATCACCCGTAAAAGAAATTAAGTCTACATTCTAAGATGAGAGTTGTAAAGATCATATGGATCTCTTATTTTTCCTATGCTCTCACAAGTTTAATGTGTTTTGATCTTCATCAATAGGTGTAGTGCAGCTAGATCGAGTAACGAGTGTGCGAATCGTTCATGTGGCTTGCTGTGGCCTCGGCCCGTCTTTCATCCGCACCATCCTTCCGCAAGCCGATCCCGCTCCGTACCGTTTCCCAGAGACGGCGCCGGCGATGGGGCTCCGGTACCGTTTTCATGTTCCATTCACCGGAAAGATTGAAGATGAACTCCCATAACCCCGGGCGTTTAGTGAGATGCACCCCCTCCAAAACGAGCTCCATGCAATGCGTCTCAAATTCAACCAATAGTCATATTTCCTTTTTGCGATGCTTGCTTTAGCTGTTAGGAATTTAGGAGAATGGATGAAGGATATTCACCCAAGCTATCTATTATATACCTTGCCAAACATCTCGAGCGTAGTTATGTCAAAGCATCAAGAAATTCACAGCGAGCAAACCTGTATGCAGCTTGTGAGGGAGTAGAAGAGGCTGTCAAAGAATTCCAATCATTTCTTGAGAATTATATCACTAACTTACGAACCTTGTACTATGCCTCGGTCCTGAAGATTATGAACCGGAACGTATTGTAAAAAGCGCATGAGCCATACAGGACGTGTGGTGCGCGTTAGTTCACGTGTCGAATAGCATAATACTTAAGAGGTTTTGTTTGAAGTATTCTGAGCGTAAGTATAGCTTCATACTCAGATATTTAACTCGTGGTGGTATAGAGAATGGGCCAGCAGGATCGGTTGGCAATGTACGTTATGTAGGAGCCGATCACGAAGGCTACCACGTATGTATGCGTGACATAGTAACAAGGGACGAAGACTGAGTCAGTCAAACTTTCTCAGTTAGCAGCATAAGATGAGATACTGGAAGCGATATGAGATACGTGGAGCTCAATTGTGAGGCACGATGTTAAAAAACCTGCTGGGAGACAAGAGTGCCAAACGGCTCATTATTACTGGCCGCCTAATTGCAGCATTCATTAAGCCGACAAAATGCTGTAGTTGGGCTGACTTGGGTCGATGCATGGGGCGTCCATTTCCGAAAGAGGGCCAAAGATTGGCCATGCGTCCTTTCTTGAGGCAAGAATGTGAGGGATATGCTCATTGTCCCCAACTCGGATCTCACACCAACCTCATCGACACGGTCCAATGATGCATCACTGCTGCGATAAGAAGGGCGCGCAAGGTTGTGGCAGAGTCCATTTCCTCTCAGATAACTCAAAATGGCTTCTATGTCTTGGAATACAGATTTATGATGATGTTCAACTTGCATATTCGGGCGTGCCATTGACAACCGAGTCAGTGACGAGACCCGTTGTGTCTCCGCCGCGGGTCCAGAGATAACCTTCTTTTGTCGAGGGCATGATTGTGACTTGAAGGACAAAAGAGTGAACCAATGTGAGCCCTTGCTTGGTAGTACTGATTCCCACCATTAACTATATGCCCTTTCAAAGAGCACGGCATCTTGGCACTAATCTCTGGGTATTGCCTGTAAGTCAAGCTCCTTTCCCGATTCGGACAAAATGTACGAGATAAGCAAGCCTGGTGGGCATTCCGAATTTCCGAGCCACATAACCAACAATATCCATTTCAGTACTAGGCTAGAAACAAGGATATGCCATATCAAGATGTTCATGGAGATTCCGACAGACCGACAGTGATGATAGATATAAATACAGCAACCAGCTCATCTGACGCAGCAGCTGGAGATCAGCGCCGCGGAGTGTGTACTCGATCAGCATGCCGTTTACCTACAAGCGCCGAGCTGCGGCTACCAAGCCGGCCCAAATAGAAGGACTTGGCAATAATGTGTTTGGAAGTGGTATGTCCAGCTATGCCTGTATCTATATCGTACCACATTTGCCAAAACTAACACTTCAAAGACGTCGTTTCGACCAGCGATACAGGAACCAAAGTACCTATATCCGCGGGTTTCTTCCGCATCGATAAGGGCGAGCCATGCGTCTTCCAGTACGAATTTGACGAGGCGAAACATTTCATTGAGGGTGAATGCGAGGTACAGGACGAGACTGGTGCAAAGATAACAGCGAGACCTGGAGATGTGATGCTCTTCACCAAAGGGTCCACTATTACCTTTTCGACCGAGACGTATGCGCTGGCGTTCTTCTGCGATCAGAGGGCAAAGCTGTAATATTTTAGAGGCCGATGGTTGTTGTTGATGGAATAAAAACGCTGGACGCTAGATGATTAAGCCCAGAAGCTATGAATAGGAGTGATAAAATATGTTGAGAACACTATTCGCAGACGTTCCAAGCCTTACTTAGCCAAGAATAGTCTCCAGCCTCATTTCGGACATGACATCGATCCAGTGAATTTCAGTAGCAGGAGCCTTGTCCTTGTGGCACGCCGCCAACGCGTCCATACGTGACCAGACTTCCTCTATAATCAGTGTAGCGTGGTTGACAGCGCGTAAGCCGACGGTGACATATACATAGAGAATACGCTGTCGTACAAAAGATCTCCAACGTACGATCTCTTGGTGTAGCGACCCTCGTCTCGAGGTGTTGTCCTGAAACTGGCTCGGGGTGGCGGGGCCTAGCACACTACCGGCAATCATTAAGGCCAGCAGTTGTGTCGAGATTGTACCGGAGTTGTTAGGAATAGCTTCTAGGATGTCCAATATTCCAAACGCAAGACCCAACAGTAGATATGTCTGGCCATCATATTCCCCGGACGGTACATCTATGGTTTGCTCGATAACTGTCTGCGCCTTGACAGTCTCTGGAAATGCCCGATACAGCTCTAGCAGAGCGGCCAGGCGGTAGCAGCGCGAGACGGCAAGGAAGTGATCTGGAGGGGTGCAAGGGTCTCCCGTATCATCGATGAGTCCAACAAAGGGGAGTTGGAATCCAACTACTTTGCGTTCGAGTTCAGAAGCCTTCTCGAGCAGCCCCGAGTATAAGACGCTCCGATGCTGCTCTCCTGTTTTAAAAACCCGGAGGCTCCGCAGCGCTCTGTTATTTCTAACAAGCGTGACGGTCTTTGCGAGGAAGACAAAAACAGGGGTACCAACTCCCGTCCAGGGGCAAGGGCGTACCAGTGATGGGGGATTTGGGTCGCAAAAGATATCGAGGCATGATAAGGCCTCGAATTCCTGATCAAGGAGGACTGAGCTCATGGCTTCCCAGTATATCATCGAAGATACTAAAAAGTTCTGTGTCTGGCTCATGGATGCTCGCTTCTCAGGATCTTCCAAGCTGTTTGAAGCTACCCACGCCTTGAACAGCTGTCGGGATCCGTGCAGGTGTGGTATGCCTGTTGCAGAAACATCATGCCAAGCCTAGTCATATCATTAACATAAAACTACAGTATCTCACAGGTAGGAAAGTAGAAACTAACCGAAGTCATGCCCAGTATAATGATGCCCAATAATACATCATCCTGGACGTTCATGCTCCTTTGTCTGACTAATGAGGATCGTGTTGACTCCTCAATTTGGGCACCAGGAAGCCTTCGCGTAGGCAAGAGAGTGGCCATCTGAGACAACCTGTTTGATAGATGGGATAGCGCCTCGGTCTGAAATTGCAATGGTATGCTACTGCTTGATTGATCGCCTTGGTAGAAGTGTGCTGCAGACATGCTCAGTACGCAACAGAACAGTAGAGGCGAGCCGACCATCATTCTCGGCACTTCAGACCGGAAGGGATTATAGGAAGAATCAAATGCAGAATTCAACTGGCAAACAGCTGAGAAGTAATGATTGAGCAATAACGAGGATCGTTGGGGAGGAATGAAGCACGTCAAGGAGGACATGCTATTGTCCAGGAGAGTAGACGCAAAGAGCGGGGTATCGTCACTCGGTGAGTCTGCGCCTATAGAAGATTCAGGGTCGTCGGCCTGTGGTGAAATATCGAAAATGTCTGTAACCTCGTCGACGACTTCTGGTAACCCGGAGGAATTTGAACATGATGCCGTCGCGTCAGGGGAAAGGGGGTTGGATACTGGTATGGCCGTAGTACAACTATCACTATCTGGCTGCTCGATACTTATAGAGTTTGGCCTGGGCTTGATCATGCTTGAGAGCTTCCTGGCTTCCGAGTCGAACCAGGTAGAGATATCGTCAAGGGGGCGTAGTGGGGGGGCAATACTCTTTTCATATTTGGTAGACCACTTGACAGGCTGCAAGTAACCCGGACATTCAACCCCGATGCTGATACATCGTCGACAACGTGGGACTTGCTCATCACATTTCACTCTCTTATTACTTGGTAAGTACAATAACTATTCATCAACAAATGACCGAGACTTACTCGTCGCTTACATACAGAACAACCACCTAGAAGAGCAAGCAATTTGGTTAGCACTCAGGCTGACGCCTTCTAAGGAGACATCAATTACTTCTAGTCTTGGGTTTCTTAGCGCGTTGCCTTCGAATTGCATCTGTCATGGTAGTGTAGTAGCCGGTGTGTAGTTGATCAACAACAAGCTGTACGTAGTCGGAACGGAAAGTTGTAAAGAATGATGACTTATCATTCTACAAGCCCCCACGCCCACACACCTATGCTGCCCCGCCTGCCCGCATTCCGAATTTCCGGGGTAATGCCCACTAGAGGCGATACAGTAATGATGGCCGTAAGCGGTAATGTTAACCAATGCATTGAGCATGATTTGCTAGATCCGGTTATCAGTCATGACGTCTAAGTATCTTCTATCTTATTAGGCAAAGCTGTAACTAAAGAGTGACTTAAGAATGTAGTAAGAAAGGTACCTTCTAGCTTTACCTCTTTAAAGTGAGGTATTTAGAGTTTGCTAAGAAAATACGGTAGTTATTTAGCTAAGAACAAGGAGTCATTGGACCATAGTTCCCGCAAGGAAGGGTGCACTCTCTGCCAAGTTATATGTACAATCGATCATAGTGTACATTATTTGTCTTAGTATCTGGCAACTACATATCACCTCTGCATTCGACAGCGCCACTAATGATAGCAACTAACAAACAAGCTTCAACACCAAATGGATAGGAGGTGAACCACGTGGTCTGAACCACAGCATTCACTAAATATGAAAAGGTCGTAAAGTACGAGATAGACTCAATTCATATTCCAATACAGACAGCTTCATGTATCGTTGATGAATGAAGCAACTTGCAGGAAGTTGAGGCAACCTCAATATGGCAGTCCCGGGGGTACTTGAAAATTGTAATATCTTTCAATAAGACCACCACAACTATCAACTATATACTGTCCATCGCCAGTCACTTACACCCGACATTATCAATCCGTTAGCAACATCATGTTTGAATTTCTATCACAAAGCAAGGCGGCCCCGGTCGACGTACCTCGCATCTTGCCAGCATCCTGGTACCAAGAGCTTCAACGTACGAGCTTGAGAGACGAGCCATATTTTCTAAGCGATGGGTCCTAGTCACCCATAGAAGCCGTTACACCAAGCCAGGAGACTTTTTCACATACAAAGAAGCTGGCTCCTCCCTTTTCCTTTGTCTTGACAAAGAACGGAACTTCGAATGGCTTCCATAACATCTGCCGTCATCAGGCGTACCCCGTCGTCACAAAAGACGAAGGCAATGTTAATATCTTGTGCTGCCAATACCACGGTAAGAAATATCCTGTCCAACATAAAACTGAAGTACTAGGTACGCAGCTGACGCTGTTGTCGCAATCGATTAGCTTGGTCATATGAACTAGGCGGTAAACTTGCAAAATCTCCATGCTTCGAAAACATGGAGACATTCGATAGGTAATCCAATGGTTTGTTTAAAGTCCACGCCCACACTGACGCCAGAGGCTTCGTCTGGGTGAACCTTGATGGCGGAGAAACGCCCTCTGTCCCGTGAAAGGTTGACTTTGAGGGCGCGGATAAGCAACATCGACTAGGGAGCTTCAATATGAACGACTATTCCTTTGACCATGCTTGGGACATGAATGGCGACTACAACTGGAAGACTCTAGTTGACAACTATAACGAGGTAATTTACCACAGCTTTCGTCCGCAGGGTGATTCCCTTGTCTAACTCGTGCGTGTAGTGTTACCACTGCGGCGTCGCTCACCCTGGAATCGCCGCAACTTCTGACCTCAAAACATACAAAGTCGAGACAAAAGGCGGCCAAATTCAACACTTTGTAGAAGATAAGCCAGGAGAGGAATCTGGCCTTGACGTCGCACCGACATTCTTCTTCCCGAACGCGTCTGTCACAATGACGTGAGTAACCCATTCAAGCTTTTTTATGAGACACGACTAACTTTTTGGTTAGAACCAAATACTTCTACCTGATGCGAGTAGTCCCAACTTCTGAAACTACAACGTCAATGCAGTACGAAGTCTATCGCCATAAGAATGCGACAGACGACGAGTTTGAAGAGGTCGATAAGTTCTTCAAACAGGTAGAATCAAAAGATAAGGGCCTCTGCAATGCGGCTCAGAAAAATCTCAACTCAGGTGTCTATGTCACAGGAGATCTCAACTCAATCAACGAAAAAGGTGTGCTTTACTTCCAGATACTTCTCAAGGAAGCTGTTGTCCAGCATCGGCAAGGCGAGCAGAAGGACGGCAGGGAAATATGGCCAGCAAGGCGCATGGCAGCCAGGTATGGGATCGAAGAGGAGATCGACTTTTGCTAGGGACTGTGTGAATCCAAGAACAAGGAGGTCGTCTGGTAATGTTCGAGGAGAATTGATTGAATTCACAGCCTTCCTTTTCCTGTACCAATACATAATCTGGCAGTATCCATTCAGCCATGTCAAAATTATCTATATAGCTGTAAACCTGTCGCTTCACTCTCCTGAAGATAGCATCATGACTTGCCAGTCACCCTGAACTGTTTGCCTTGGTGAAACTTTTGTGCCGCCTAGTGAATTCAGAGAACAGCACTCCCCTGATTCAACCACAGTTCCATCAATCACTCATTAATTCAATCACATCCTGGGTCTCAGTAAATCTGCGCTTCTCTCCAGTCGCGGGCTGTCGTGGCAAGTCGCTTGCCCTTACTGTCTCAGCTTGAGTCTCTCAATCTTCTGAGGCACGAAATTTACTACGTGATACGCAAAGCTTCGGTTCTATGCCAGAAATATGCCCACATCATGCCACAGAATGAAAGACTACCGTCCGCTCTTTCATAGATAAGCTGACAAGGGGCGGTAGTTAGGTCAGTGTTGACCAGCGAATCCCCGCTGTTGTATGTTTTTGCTTACTACGTATATTTTTGCATGTTTGGGGGCTTGGTGTACATATTTGTTAAGCATTGAACTATGTATGGTGACGAAGATGCTAATTTATGTCACTAAGAACAGTTCTGTGGTATTTTTCTGTGGTTCTGCTCTCTGTTTGTGATGCCTGGCTTTGATTGATGAGATACATACTGTAGTTTTGTTGTCATACGTCAGCGACGAATCAGGGCTGAAGCCGTGAAGTTGAAAGTCACGCGATCAGTCATATCCGGGACTTAGGTCGCCGTTTCTCCGCAAAGTGTGGCGCGCGGGGTGACTCGCATTGAAGCAAGGGGTGGCGCGGTCTAGGCTAGGAGCTCGGGCCCTCATGGAAGCACCAGTTCCTTTGTTCTCCGCAAGGTGAGACATGAAGTCAGGCGCCTTAGCTGGCGAGACAGAAACAGGCCATCCGTCGTCTGTGAGAAATAGCGGTGTGGCGATGGGATATGGCACGCCGTATGCATCAGATAATCGCCTCGTCTCATGTTTTTGAGAACCCATGATAAACATGTCGAATAGTTGCAAATGATTAATTAGATGCGTGCATTTATTGTTGATTGCCGAGATCGTGGTTGGAGTTATGGGTCGTTTAACTACTACGCAAGTCTGGCCGATTGCGTCAATGTGGGCAGATCCAAAGCTTGACTTTTCCCTTTGTGTCAAAATGTCTCTTGTCTTTGACTGAACCAACTGAGTCAACATTTTAGACTCGAAGGTGAGGCCGTGAGTCTGAATGTCGATATCTAGCATTCAAACAGGGGTTGTCTGCAGGACACACAGACGTAACAACGTCTTTGCCTTCAAGACCCTTGACGGTACAGTACTGGACAGATGTTTTAGCCAGCACCAGCCGCTGAGAGTTTGGATCTGTCAATTTTAACTTTATGGTTGTTTGTTCTTTGGTGTGACTCGCCTAGAATTGCCGTATGCTTTGCGCGAGGGAACCCGAGGCTGCGAAGCATCACGGATTCGGAAGAATGTCTCGAATTCTTTTCGGAATTGGACTTGGACCCTTTCTCCAGGAACAGGAATTCAATGAAGGGACCACCCACACGTTGAAGCGATCGGCGTAGGCGAAGCCAGCACCCCAACCGAAAAAGAAGAAGAGTGAGCAGGTTTAGACATCCGCTAACAGGACAGGCCTTTACAGCCCGAAAATAGACCAGCCAATCCCCGCATGATGGCCTGGCAAATGACACAAGAGAAGAGCCCTGGAGGGTTTCTTGTGGCGTGGTATCGATAGGTAAATCTCGAAAGCCTGATGAGACGCTTGGACGTTGGGGTAGGGCATGCCATGGCAGGGTGCTGGGCTTGATGAAGACCAACGACGATCTAACCGAGATCGAGAGGTTGGATTGCGCAAGAGCCAGTCGCAATTGCAGTTGCAGTTATCATGTCTAAAGATAATCATCCATCAACCTTCTATCGGGGAGTGGAATGGTGTGGTGCATGCGGTGCAGATGCGGAATAGGATGAGAACCCGTTTGGTAAGATAAGATGAGGCTGGCGGGCGGCAAGACGACCTCTAGAAATGATGAAACGATTAATAATATGCATATGCCAAACACCAAATAAGGAATTACCATACGCTACTGGGTTATAGGTTTTGCCGCCGTCATCACTTGGTATTGTCAATGTTCACGCTTCACGGCGATCTTTGGAAGCATTGACGGGTATCCGTTTGTCTTCTGTAACATACCGCGCACAATCTCATCCTGTACACACATCCGCAGTTATCGACGACATTTATTGTTGATGTTCTGATAGACGCCCGCAAAGGTGCTGCGACCGCCATGACCGACAAAGAGTTCCTGCGTGAAGGCTGCGTGGAGCGTCTCGCCAAGGACAGACTTCGGACAGGGCGAGTTTACCGAACATACAGTGCATTCTACGAGATGTAATGCACACAGAATACATAGTAGAACATGCAGCTTGAAGACGTGGGTTGGGGTTTGGGGCTGGGGTTCGTTTGTGTGTGGGTGGTTTACCCTTCAAAGTCAAAGTCGACGCCACAGTGTTTTACAAGCTTTCCACAACTGGACTCGTCAACCTCTTATTTCAAACGAGGTTGGTGTTGAAGATGGTCTGGGCTCTGTCATGCCTCTCATACCACTACCCTAAAGTCGAGAATAATACAGATCAACGTCACGGCACGTCGCATAAGCCTTCCAGAAGCCAGCCAGATGATGATGATCTCGCTCTCTTTTGAATTGCCTCTCGTGGCGATATTTAGCACCAGAGAACCCTTGAGACTGTTTTGGGAAACAGTGCCAATTATCAACAGCATTACGTTCAGAGGCTGTCCAGGGCACAACACACAACAAAATAGATAGATAGAGAGAAAGGATATGTACGATCTGCAGATAGGTGGAGCCATGACAGAACAGCACAGTGCAGCAGCGAGTTTGCCTTTGCCCAGCCCAGTCCGCCACGTTTCAACGGACCCATGTCTAGAACCACCAGGACACAGACATGGAAGGGTCTCGAGGCCGCCCAGTCACAGGCCTCACCAACCCTCCCTCATTTTGCTCTGGTGGTCGGGAATGGCTCCATAGACGGTCATGCACAGTGTCGTGAGAGAGCCTAGAGGTTAGTGCTCATTGCCTCGCAAGGTACCATCCATCACCGCCATCCCGCCATCACACCTGAGCCAACCTAGCAAGCCTGGCAAGTAGCCCATCACAACCCATCGCCGTCCCCCGAACGTTCGTTCAGTCACGAAACCCTACTCCATACCCTGCTCTTCCGCCCCCTTCCCTTCCCGTCCCGCGATGGTCGATGGACAATTGACTGCCCATTCGGTGACTGGGGCTGTTTCGGCACTGCACGCACTTGAACTTGACTGCACCTTAAGTTACCTCACTTCAGCCGCCCCGTTGGACAAACAAGAACCCAGAATTTGATAATTCCATGCCTCAGCCTCCCCAATACACGAGATCAGATATGTGCGCCCGTGGTAATAAAAGATTACGGGGCATTAACGTTGCAGATGAGAAATGCAATATCGTTCCGCACCTTCATCTCAGTGAAGCGCGCAAGCAGTGGATAATAACAATTTCAGAATGTCAACAAACAAGCTGGCGTGCAATCCAATCAATTGGCAAGATTAGCATGCTGCGGCAGGGCATAGCGCCTAATTACGGCTGCAAGAGCCCTGAAGGGGACGGACAGAAAGGGGCTTCCTGCGCTAGCACAGGGGAATTGCAGTGGCAGAGTGGGAGCTTGCAGGCTGACGAGCACGCGGTCAAGATGGTGCCTGAGACTGAGACGGAGACTGCTGCTGTTCTCCTCACTGTGCGTTTAGGTATGGATAAGGACATAGATAGATTCCGTCACTCACCTGATGAGCAATGCGCACCCCTGGCCTGAGCAGAAAGAAAGAGCTACTAAACTAGTACTGTACAGTAAGTAAAGTAGGCCCTAGGTCCTCTCTCACGATCCAAGTTTGGAGCCAGAACCAGCAAGGACCAAGCTGAGAGAAGAACGTCAAGTGACAAAAGGTTGGAATGGGGAACCCCAAGAGGGCCGACAGTGGTTTAACACTGGGCTTGGTCGTGTGTGTGTGCTGTAGCATGCACCCATAATGGATAGGCGCTGGGTTTCGGATACCGCCAGGTGTGCAGGTGAGCCCAGAATAGTACAAGTAGCGTAAACTCAGCCTCTTAGCAGAAGTGTGTGCTGTCTAGCTCTGGAACACGCTGGCTGTACTGTGCTTGACTCTCCCTCTAAAACTGTGCCGTCTTCAAATATCCCTACCCAGTTTGACCAGGATGGCCTAGCAGCATGCCACCAATATTACACTGTGGCACACGCTACTCCCTGGTCGTGCCAATCATAACAGAGTGGCAAAGACGTCCTGGCCACCGTTTGCAAAGCATGATTTGCCAGAATTGTGTTGCACCCTCATCCCCCGGTTCGGCAGGCGCTTTATGTGGAGTCAATAGTGGGAACCGTGGATACTAGCGGGCTCACAGTGTCCCCAACCAACAGACTCATCGCCCGCTGTCCCCGGTGTCTCTTCCCACTTTCCATTTTCCATTTTACTTATCAAAAGCCAGCCCGTCACCTTCCATTCGCACTTCGCCCCTCCCCTCGTAGCTTGCCTCGCTTCGCTTCCCACAATTCATCTCTCCTGATCCATCACCAAAAATCTACCTCAACCAACAAACTCACTCTCCTCTACTACACAACACTCTACTTTCACCAGTTATTCAGCGACTTTTTGGATCTGTCCCCCACGAATAAAGCGACCACTCTAATAAACACTCCCCTTGTGTTTATTTTGCTCGATTCAATTAATCCCTCAACAACTCCGGAATTCTCTCGACACGCACACTCGCGACCGACTCACATCATGTCTGCATACTACCACTACAATGCCCACCCAGCGCACCCCGCCCCAGTGTCGCACAACCACCATGGCGGCCGAAATCGCAGAGCTCCCCGTCTCTCTGTTTCTCAACAAGCCCAACGCCAGTTCCGCGGTGTCCGCAGCATGAAGGAACTGAACGAGACTGCCTCACTCTCAGCTTTCCGAACCAAGTTCGAGACCAGCCGATCCTTTGATCTAGAGGATGACATGGAGTTCTGTCCTGGTTTGTTGACTGAGACTGACGTGAGTTGCCCCGTCGCTGATTATATCGGCGAATTAATCTGACCTGTTGTTCGCAGTTGGTCTCCATCTCCAGCGCATCTGAGCGCTCCTCATTAGCCAGCAACTCGCCCGACTCTTCTCCCACGCAACACCCCAACACTGTTGCTCCTGGCTTCTCTCTCAACTCAACATCCCCTGCCTTCATCCCTCCCTCCTACCAGCAACAGCCAAGCATGAAGCTTCACCAGCCCTCAGCTACCCGCGGCCGCAATGCCATTCCCATCATCAACCCCGCTACTGGCATTACCATGTCGAGTCCTCCTCAGTCAGTATCGCCTGGCAGGATGCAACAGTCGATGCGTCGGTGGTAAGCCGCATCATGTCGCTTCTCATGCACTCGTATGAGTCGACTGGTGTGTCGCATCACCGGCGATGCACCTTGAACTGTAAACACAAACGTTCGTTCTTGGCAGCTGTTTATCTTGGCAGGCATATTGACTGATCGAGACTTGATCTTGGCATCATCTTATCATTTTTGGGCTGGTTTCCTCTAAGCTTTTGAGGGCAATCGCTTGACACGATTGTCCACTGTTGGCAACAACAATTTCGACAACCATCACTCTTCCCATCCTTACCTCTTTCACCTGTATAAACATCCCCTAATCAACATACCACTTGTTTCACCGACAAGTTTATGAGGATAATACTGGCACGGCATGATAAAGATCGATACCATTTTCGGCTTGGTTACTTTGTTATTTTTGCAACAAATCAAATACCTAGGGTTGGGTGTCCGCCTCTGCAAGATGGGGCTACAAGACACGAACGGGCGTTTTTTTGCATTTCAAGACAACATTGCATCGGTGTTTGGCGGCACGAGTATCGGACTTTCTCGACATCAATTATTTTCATTTTACATGGTAGGCATGGGTTGGCCTCACCATTCATATCAAAATGTCTTCTCTCATCGCAATTATGGGTTATGAAGTCAACAAGAGAAAAAGAACAACATAGAAGGGAGTGCTTTTCGCAAGCGGGGTTTTTACCGGTGTTATTTGATCGGTCGCATCTTGCAAATATCTTTGGGCGGTGGTCAGGATCGAGACGAACGGTGTTTTTTTTTGCGACAATTGATATCCCTTTACGGGGCGGAAATCTGGGAAACTACGGGGAGTTGGTCGAATTTTTGGTATTGTCCCGTTGCTGCACTGAACGGGAACAGAAAAGGTTCACCTTTGCCCATTCTTTTTCTTTGTATCATCTTGGGACGGCCTATATATTTGTCCTCTTTTTGTTGTCTTATTCATGGTTAGGGCTTCAGTGGCACTCACTGCGGGTGCTGGCCTGGCTTTCCTTGTTTTTGGGACCGGAGTAGCTACACTTTGGAGCGTTGCTTGGTTTGCCCTTGTCCAGGATGGACGGGCTTCTTTTACAATATTTTGTGTCGCCTTGGCAAGCATCTGGAGTGTTAGGGGGCCTGGGATACATGTCATGATCAGATTCAAAGAGGATTTTGGGATTTGGGAGGCCCTCGAGCCTGGTTTTGCGGTGCAGCGGTAAACTGCATGTCTAGCTATTGTTAACTGGGTATTGGCGCTGTCTGGTTGCGATAACGCGGCTTGAGCGCTGCGAGACGAGAATACACGAATGTTCAAATACCTTGGAGTGCTAATACGCGACTGACATGTGAACTTTAAGTGAGTGATCTGTGGTGAGGTATGACCATCCGCTGCATGATTAAGTTTGACGTGAAATGATGGCGTAGTTATGGGATGAGTGAATTGTTGAAATGTGGTTGTTGTAACAAATGATTTGTTGAGTGTCATTGCCTTCCTTTCATATGAATTTCTCAACGCTGATGCAATTGTTGTTATTCCATAGGAACCCTGGTAGAGCTCTGTGCTCATCTCGAGCTGATCAACTTCATATTGACCCCACACCACAGTACAGCGTCTCATTATCAACCACAGCTACGCAATTGGGTCTCCCAAGCCAGCTTCAATGAACCATGGCATTCGCATCCTCGGTAAAGGTTTAAGAGACAGCTCCATTGCCCAATCGGGGTAGCATGGACTGAGTGGAGAATGAACGCACCTTCATTTCAAGGAGGAAAGGAGGGAGAAATCGAAGTTGATGATGCTCGTGACGTCACTCTCCCGCAAATGGACTGTAAGGGTACCCGAGGAGAGCAGTATTATTAACA
This sequence comes from Fusarium austroafricanum, assembly GCA_012932025.1. NCBI lineage: Eukaryota > Fungi > Ascomycota > Sordariomycetes > Hypocreales > Nectriaceae > Fusarium > Fusarium austroafricanum. The sequence continues at coordinate 79,971 of JAADJG010000384.1, read as the reverse complement.
TATTCCTCCCGCAGCTGAGTTTTTTCTTCTTTCTCTTTTTCTTTCACTTCTCCTGTATTCCAATCCTTCGTCTTTGCCGGTTCTTCAATATTGAAGCTTCGGTGTGCCTTACGAATTGATACAAAGTCAACTTCCAATCAACAAGATGATGTCAGCTCGATCCATGATGGCTCTGCGCTCTGCGCATACCAGCAAGATGATCCTCGGAAGAGGTTTCTTCACTACATCGACACGTCTCGGTCTTAAGGAGTCATCCACTCGTAAGTTCTTGCTTCTCAGAGCCCAATTGAACGCGCCTAACTTTGCAGAAACCAACGTCGACTATGACAAGCACAAGCAAGACTCCCTCAAGAAGCAGAAGCAGGGCAGCGGCCACTGGAAGCCCGAGCTCGCCTCGGACAGCGAGGAGGCTGTCAAGGCTGATCGATCGCAAACTGATCCTACCAAGGATATCAAGAACCTCCAGGACCGAACCAAGGCCGCGGCTGAGGAGACTCACAAAGCCGGTACTAGCACACGGGATAACATGTAAAAAGACTGTTGTTATGATGGGGACTTCATCAATGTATCGTTTGGGAGTTAAGGACTTGACGACAGATTGTACTATTTGTGCACAATAGTTATTAATAAGAACAACCTCGATGGCAATGCTGATGGTTCAATTTTTATATGTAATTGCCCCAACCCCGTGTCACACTCGAATATACGTGCAGCTGGAATTAATCCTGTTGGAGTAGTGAATAGCTATCTGCATGTACAGGCATCATATCTTTGCGTCGCTAGCTGAGCTCATATATAAGGTGACGTTGCATAGCTTGGGCGCACAGGAATGATTTGCCGTTTCCTTCAGGAATAAGTATCAATTTCACACACTCGCAATACGAACACCATCTCTGATAACCGATTGAACAACGCTTACCATAATATCCTTCAGCAAGAATCATATTTCCACAGAAATATGTTCCAAACTGGTGTATTACAGGGTAAGCTCGCGTGCCCCTCTAAGCTCACTTTATCGATAAGCCCCAAAGTTCATGCTCGTCCGTCCATCAATTTATTTCGCCGGTCTCGGTCGGCCCAGTTCTCCGAAGCTCCCAATATCTCTCTTCTCCTCCTCGGGCCTCGTCCAGCCCATTGACCCTCTCCTGGACTTTTCCTCCATAAACGTCTTTCCCCAAAAACACACCCGAAATCATGTCCCCAAACCCTCCGACCTTCCAATCCGCCCTTCTCGCGGGCGCCCTCGCCGGGACAACCGTCGACCTCTCACTCTTCCCTCTCGACACCCTAAAAACCCGTCTTCAATCCTCGACCGGCTTTTTCCCATCCGGAGGCTTCAACGGTATTTATCGCGGTATCGGTTCTGCGCTCGTTGGTTCTGCGCCTGGTGCTGCCTTCTTCTTTTGCACGTATGAAGGTGTGAAGGGTTTCTTGGTTGATAAGGAAAATACTGCTGCGCCGGGATGGAAGGCTCCTCTTACGCATATGGCTGCAGCAAGCGCTGGTGAAGTAGCTGCTTGCGCTATTCGTGTGCCGACCGAGGTTGTGAAACAGCGTGCGCAGGCGGGCCACCATGGGGGTTCTTCAGCCGCTGCTCTGCGTGCTATTCTTTCACGCTATTCGAGCCATGGGTTTGTTCCTATGTGGCGAGAGCTTTACCGTGGCTGGGGAATTACTGTATTTCGTGAGGTGCCCTTCACAGTGATCCAGTTTCCACTGTGGGAGGCTATGAAGTCTTGGGGACGACGCCGTCGTGGTGGTCGTGAGGTCACTGGTGCTGAGAGTGCTCTCTATGGAAGCATGGCTGGTGGATTATCCGCAGCGCTGACGACACCTCTCGATGTACTCAAGACAAGAGTCATGTTGTCCAAGGAGAGCGTTTCAGTGTCGGAGATGTTTGGCCGGATATTGCGTGAAGAGGGTAGCAGGGCCTTCTTTGCTGGTGTAGCACCGCGAGTGACGTGGATTTCTATTGGAGGCGCAATCTTCCTGGGAAGTTATCAATGGGCGATAAACACAATGAATGGCGTTGTATGATAAGGGAAATGTACAAATCAACAAAATTGGGCGGTATTGTATGATATAAAGCATGGGCATGGAGCGAGGAGTCAAGAGGTGGGCGGTCCAAAAGGGGATACTGAGGCTTAATTTCTCGCTAATGGTATATACGCCTTGATGGCATCTAACCTATGTACAAATCTATATACGATAAAGGGACTCGCTGATGACAAAAGTCAACCTTGTGGTATATAACGGAAAACACTGGATGTCCCTGATTATCTTCTCAATCAATATGCAACAACCCAGGAATTGCCTCCACTCAGCTGGCTTGGGCTTGAGGTTGAGCAGGAGTTTGGCTATTAGTGTTTGCCTCTTCTGTGGCGGACCCTCCTTGAGTTTCCTCAGGCTCAACAGAGTTGGGCTCCTGAGGAGGAGGGAACGGCCGTATCTCCTTCTTACCATTGGACTTGTAATGAAGAACAATATCGTTGCCTCCCTTCCACAGATGAGTACGGAGAGTGGCAAGCGTCGTCACAGGGGATAGCAGCTCGATTAAGGTCAGCAGGAGGGGCCTACAATAAGGAATCGAAATTGAGTGTTTACCTGTTCATTGCAGTATAGTTCCAAATACTCCTCCGGCCTCATAAGGTTCTCCTCAGGCTCCTCAAGTGGAGGCTCAATCCTCTCAGCGACGTATGAGAGAATCTTCCTGACTCGCAGCATGCGATTCGCGTTTAGTCTGTTGTTTCCATCTGTCGAAGCGATGGCTGGCAGACTGTCGTCCATCGGATACAAGACAAACGAAACCTTGACAGGTTCCTTGAAGGGCATTATGTTCTGGAGTAGAACATCCCCTAGCCACATAGGGGCCTTCTGCTCGATCAGATCGGCATCCTTGCCAACATCCTCGACCGTGCCTTGGTAAAGATTGGCGCTTCCACCCGAAGTCTCTTCTTGGATAACGACCTTGGTTCCCGGTGGGAGCTTCAGGACAGGTGTATCGTTTGGCAAGCTCGGTACCACCCGGGTCTCGACCGGCTTGTCAGGATTTTCGGCCAGTTGCCGGTCGTATTCCTGATGAATCTTTTGAATGACGCCAAAGAAGCTGTCATCAACCTCCTTCTCCTTTTCATGAACAGATGACGACTCAGACTCTTCTTTCTTCTCCTCCACAATAGCAGGTTTCTCTGTGGTGGCTTGGGAAGCCGACCGTGAAAGTTTCTTGGTACCAAAAGTCATTCTGAACTTTTTCTTACCAAAAGGTGTGCTTGGTGATTTCGCGCTGTCAGCCTTATCCTTATCTTTGTCCTTGTCTTTATCGCCATCTATCGACTTCTTCGAATCTGCATTATCCTGTGTTGGAGTTGACACCATGCTTGCTGCCTTGACCGCTGACTCGAGTAGTTGTAAGGGGCTTGTAAAGTAGTCCTCCCTTTCTGTTGAAGGACGGCTGACATGTGATGCTCGCTTTTCTATCGGAGTCATTGGACTTGTTGCAGCATTCTCGGGGACATCTGGCAAGCTATTTGGACCTGACATGATGCTCGGGCCAGGGGTAGCCAGACCTATACCTAACCCGGGCGTATTGGGATATAGATTGGGCTTTGGTGTGACCTGATCTGGGTTATCCCAGTCTGGGATGGCTGACTTTGGCAACGATATCGACAATGGAGCAGCCTCCGCGGTCCCCCCGGAAGCAACTTGCCGTGTCTCGATGCCCTCATTGAGCTTCTGACGGTGTGCCTCGTCTCTCTTGATCTCCTCATCGATGAGATTGGCAAATAGATATCGAAGAATCCATTTTCCGAGACTGACTAGGAGGGGTTAGCTGCGTGCTGCTGGTCATCGCAACTGTACTTACTTCTCTGGTCTTCCCGAAACTCAACATTATCTGGCAACTCCAGCTCATCTGCATATACCTCGGCATCAAAACAGTTGAATGGTTCTAGCACTACTGTCAGGTTTCCTGAGCTTAGGTCAATCGAGCACCAAGGGGCCACAGCCTCGACAGTGTTGACATGATGCTCAACATCTTCTAAATGCTGTTTGCCAAAGCTTTTGATAGGTTTACACTGCCAGATTAGCTGTATCCAACATTATGAGAAATACGACAAACCTGGATCAAGTCCCATAATAACACATCGCCAGCGGTGTCTGAAGTCAAGACGCGTCTCCTATCGTTGAGTAGCCTATGCTTGAGCAATCCGAATTGGCCCTCGATCGTCTCCTCAGCTACTGCATGGATTGGCTTGACATCAGGCTCTGCAGCATCTATGCCGGCTTCCGAACCCTTCCGCGTCATGGCATCTGTGATTGTGCTAGAATCGGGATCCGGACCAGATCGCGCGGGGAAGGAAGCAGCCGCAGAAATACGCAAAATAGACTCGGCGGGGATTTCCTTCTTAGCAGTTCCATTAGTAGCTGGAGGAGAAGCTTCACGAGGTCTGATAGAGGCATTCGAAGTGGCTCTATGATGTCGAATCGATTCCGGAAGCTGAATGTTGTTACCAGTGTCAACGTCTTCCCACCGGTTGATTGATGATCTATTAGTTGCCGTCCAAATGTGACCCCCGGCAGCAACGACTTTGCCCACCCCGATATGCTCATGCGCAACAGCAAGGCTCAGACCATCGTCCATATCCTCCAGGCTGCCCCGCACATCTGTCTTGGCTACAAGACCCGAGCGATCGGAGCTGTAGAAAACACCGAGACTTGGGTCATCCGAGAAAAGCGACCAAACACTCTCGTCATGCATGGTAAATGTGTACATGCATCGACCGTTCTTGATGCTCCACATCTTAACGGTCTTGTCAGCACTTGCACTCAGAATTGTGTCGCCGGCATCATCGATAAGAATGGCGCGGATATTGTCGACATGGCCAACCAGCTTGGAGACCTTGTCGCCAGTTCGGGGGTCGTACAAGCGCACTGTCTTCTCCGGGCCGCCGCTTGCCATAATATTTCGGCCGACGCGGAGGGCATACACAGACCCCTTCTCTGCAATTTCCTCGCCTTGAACGTCAATTTCGAGTGTTTTACCGGCGCCGTTGAGATCCCATAAGCATATCTTGCGGTCGAGGCCACCAGAGGCGACCCAATTCGCACCCATATCTGGGGGCGGGGTTGTAACGCATTTGACATAATCAGCGTGCTCGCCTATCGTCTCGACACGGGCATTGTCCTCTTCGGAATACGGTCGCCAGACTTTGACTGTGAGGTCGGACGAGCCAGAGACGAGGGCAGTGTTGTTCTGAGCAAGGGCAATGTCGTTGATCCAGTGCATATGGGCATGGGTTTGAGCGCGGAATTTGGTCGTGTGCTTCGGCTTCTTGTCCTCGGAATTGGTAGGTATCGGGTCGATGACATCGTTGCGGCTTCTGAGGTCAAGATTCAAGTCCCAAGCGCATACTATGCCGTCTCGGCCACCTGAATATCTACATAAAGTGAGGTTAAGAGTTGCACGGGCGGAAATCGAGGGCATCGGTGCAAAAGGGCTCACAGAATCGCATTGTCGCTGTCAACGGCAAGGCCATTGACACCTAGGCGATGGCCGCCATCAGAGGATTTGGCATTTTCAAGAACTAGAAATGGGTTAGAAGCTGTTTGAGAAATCACAAGCAGGCCCAAGAGACTCTCGTCAAGCGAGGTTGTCAAAGCTGCTGAAGTGGTTGGGAATGGAAGTCTCACCATAGCTGATTCTTTGGCGCGCCTTCTTAGCCATAGCTCGAGGTGCCTCGAAGCAGTCCTGAATTGAATGCTAACGTTGGCCTGTCTTAATGCTGTGCGTGGTACGTCGTGATGATTGTGAGATGCGGGATGGGGACGGGAAGCTCGAAAGTGGAGGTGCCCCGACCTCATACCTTTAGTACCTAGGTAGGTGGTAGCAAGTAGGTGCAAAGTACGTACCTCGGCAAACATGATGCCGAGCGAGTGCAGTTCAGGAAGGGGAGTGAGGAGTGAGCAAATGGTGGATCAATTTTCCTTGTCCATTCATCGGCGGGGGCTATCTCCAGGGATCAATTCCAAACTGGAGTTCATGGATGGAAGGCTGTTGGGCCGACGAACCGCTAGAGCAAAGAATTGGGAGCCCTGAGCCTGCCTACCTGTAGGTCCGTAGGTGGGTTGTAGAAGAATCGGGATTCAGGTGAGAGTGTCACAAAGATTATGGATAGTTTACCTAAGGTATTAGGGTCTAAATGCCTACTTCTTTATGTCAACACTCTTGGTGTTCTGGTTATTTTCTGGACCATCTGGTGAAAAGAGAAGCCCTCGTGAGCTAACCTGGAAGCTGGAGAAGAGACCCTCGCCTGGGCCCCTGCACCCCTGTCGCTCAATCACTCACCCACCCGCCCGTTAACGGAACTGCGGGGCTTGGCTGCACATACGCCCCCCATCAAGTTGAGCCCTGGGCAATTCTTAATTAATTGCTATCCAATCCAACTGCAACTCTAAAGTCCACTTGTCACCGTGGTTTGTTGATACTTGTATTTCTTTTTTCATCCTTTGCTTCTAGAACAAGTGGATGAAGCTGTTGTGAAACCCATTTCTTGCATGTAGCTGTCCATCTATCAAAATGCGCCTGCCAGTGACCTGTCAACTTGTTTCGGATCTTGTGCAGACTGTTGTCTACTCACAACCCCCAAAGGACATGGCTGCATAATCAATTTCTCAAAAGAATGCTTGAATATCGCGAAATATGAGAAAATAGAATTGCTCAGCTCATAAAGAGCAAATCCAAAGACCCATGAACTCCAGAAAACTCGTTTTCAAAGAACATGGCCTCTCCATACTCCAGGCTCCCAAATCCAATCTCGTAGTGTCCCGAAGTATCCAAATCCTCCACTCAATTCAATTCTCCCCCCTTCTTCACTGGCAAACACAGCATCCGACCGAGCACCATCGCGAAGACTTGAATCGACCGGGTCTGTTTTCACACTGCGCGCATTCATCGTCGACTTTGGTGATATCCTCCTTTCTTCCTGGACAATTTTCTCGGTAACATCTTGTGTTGCCACGCAAGACGCGATGTCCGCATTTGTGTTCGATTAATGTTTTGGTACACATTATGGCGTTTCGGTTGAGTTTGAAGCTTTTTGAAGCGGAACGATGCTGAGTTTGCAAAGAATTTGCTCTGTAATGTAGAGAACCTGATAAAATCGCCAGTCGGACTCGAGACCATGCCAGGCTTTCGCCTTCTGTCTTTTTCGATTCGAATAGATGAAAGAGGAACGAGTTGACGGTCAAATGCAAAGGACAACTGTCGTTTATACGCGAGCTTGTCTTGAGGGTGATACGCCTCTCAGCTGAGCTAGTCAACTTCTTAAGTCAAGTTCAGTGCCGTGTGAGGCTTTGATAGAATTTGGGGGCACTGATAGTTATGAGCTTCAACGGCCAAAAGACATGACGCGGACTACGGCCCCAACGAGAGAAGGGAGCGAAGCTCGTGGCGCGGTTTCGGCCAATGGCCGCGTGGGTGTGGTAGATGTTGCACTTGGAGCATGCCGAGACCTCCGACTTGATCATTGAATACGAGATTTATTTACTGAGACTAAACAAGTGCCTAAATCGTATGAGGCATTTCACTTCTGGCCTGGTGCAGGTGGCTTTTAGACTTGTAGGTGGCTGAATGGGTCGACTAGACGCCGTTGACTTGACACCCGAAAGTTAAAGATCTGGCTGCAACGTACCTGAATGACAACGTCGATCCCTGCTTTTGATCGGCCTACGGGTTCCTGAATTTCCGTCAACCTATTAAACATAATCAGTTTCATACCTGGTTCATATTGCTCTCGGAACACATCTGATGAGGGTATCGTAAGAGATCACAGTAACTAAATGAACGAAAATGAGAGGTATCTAAGGCTGCAGATTTATTGTTTATTTACCCTGTTTGAGAGTGTCATGCCCTTCCTTTCAAACGCTCAATTGAATTGAGGGGAATCACACTACTCTTACTCCATCATATAGCTGTGAGGCATGACATGCGAGAAGATTGAGCATAACAAGACATGATATCATCTCATCGGGATAAGTCCGATCGTCACTTAGCAAGGGGTGAAAATGAAAAGGTCTGTCTATGATCCTGCCGTAGCTTGGTACCATCATTACATTGTGTAAAACCTAACGCCGTGCTTGAAGCCTCCCATATACACTGACTGCCAATCTGGCAGACTACTACCTTCTTCTTTTCTATTTCTTATGCCATTTACCTGGTGAACTTGCTACCCTGGCCCTGTCGTGGCTGACTGCCATATGCTCTGCGGCCCTGCTGTTTCTTATCCCTGCTCATGCTGGCACCCAGGGTGATATCAACACGGGGCGGCACCGAGAAGCCGAAGCTTTTGGCGACCTTTGCCAGATCCAGCTTGTTGATGTCAAAGACGCTGCGCAGCGAGTGCGAGGCATAGGCGTGCAGGTAGCTGCGGTAACCGTCCTTGGCGCTCTTGTTCAGGTAGTAGTTGGAGCTGATGAGCTTCTCGAGTTGAGACTGAACATTGGTGATCTTGTTGGCGGGAAAGTCGAACTCAACAACGGGGACACGGGCGGCCTTGAGGTGTGACAAGAAGCCAACTTCGTTGGGCTGAAGAAACATGAGGGATCGGCCCTTGGTGTTGCTGCCTCGGGCAGTTCGACCAACACGGTGGATGTAGTCGCGAGGGTCATCCGGAGGGTCGAATTGGACAATCCAGTCAACAGAAGGAATCTGTCACAGGTTAGCAGATTATTCATGTGGGTATTGAGATGAGACACTTACATCAAGACCACGGGCGGCAACGTCAGTGCAGATCAGGGTACCTTGCTTGGCGTTGCAGAACTCGAAGAATGTGTTGGTTCGTTTCTGCTGCTTCTGCTTGCCGTGGAGATCAAGAACGGGAAGATCGATGTAGTTGAGGAGTTCGGCGTGGTATTTCACACAAGCGCAGCTACTGAAGAAGACAATGACCTTCTTCTTGAGGTTGCGCTTGAGGAACGAGAAGAGAAGGAGGAATCGCTTGTCGGCTTCGCAGATAACGTAGCCCTGCTCAAGACCCTCTACAGTACTGTACTGCTTCTCCTCGTCGACGTTGATGTACAAAGGACCAGGACGCAGAGAGATACGAGCAAGATCCTCAACCTTGGTTGTTTGAGTGGCGGAGAAAAGCATGGTCTGTCGGTCCTCCTTGGGAAGAATCTTGATGATCTGTCGCATTTCATCCTCGAAACCAATCTCAAGAATCCGGTCAGCCTCATCAATAACAAGGGACTTCAGGTTCTTGAAAACGAATGGTGTTTTTTGCAGATGATCGAGAAGCCGTCCAGGGGTAGCGATAAGCAAATTAACACCCTTGGCGAGCTTGTCGGCCTCAGCGCGACGGTTTGCGCCTCCGATAACAATGCCATAGGTTTGTGAGTGGTGGGCCATGAGCTCCCGTGCGACACCGAAGATCTGGAGGGCCAGCTCGCGAGTTGGAGAGACGACAATGACACCAGTGCCGTTGCGAGGCTTAAATCGCAGAGAGCTCAACATCTCAATGACAGGAATCAGGAAGGCCAGAGTCTTTCCGGAACCAGTCTTGGCAGCACCAAGAACATCGCGACCAGCCAATGAGGGAGGAATACCCCTCCTTTGGATCTCAGTCATCTTGGTAAACTTCATCTCCTTGATGGCCTTCATGGTCTTGTCGGAGAGATTCAGTTCCTCGAACGATTGCGCCTCAGCACCGGCAACCGGGGGTAACGTGAGCTTTCCGCCATCAGGCAGGTCTGTGTTGTCCTCCTCCTCCTCATCGCCAGACTTGGGGTCTTCCGCATCCTCATCGGCTTCGTTGCTTTCGTCATCCTCCTTCAGAGCCTCGTCTTCCTCGTTGGAAGAATCGTCTTGGGGCTCGTGGCGGGGCTCGAGTTCGGCACGCTTGACTTTCTTCGACTTCTTTTCGGGAACGGTAACAGACTTCTTTCCCTTTGAAGCCTTGACACCATTGGCGTCCTTGAACTTGCGTTTCTTGCTGCCTGCGAAATCCATGGTTGTTGCGCGCGAAGTAGATATCTGTCCAGCCGATCGTCTGGCAGCGTCTGAATCAAGAACTTTTTTTCAGCGATAAGAAAAGTCTTGAAGCGATAAACGGACACTAATTTTTCCGGTTCCCGGGCAAGCTCTCGCCTGTGCAGAACTCCCCGCAGTGGAGCAGCGGCAAATGTTGCTGTAAGCTTGCCTTTCTTAGATTAGACTTACTGACTTTGAACTGTCTAATTGGGTCACAATGGAACTGAATTGATCGAGGGACACATTTACAAGTCGTATATAGAACCCTACTGTATGAGGTTAAAAGCCCTTCTTCTGCTTGTGGTGAGCCAATACAAAGTCAAAAGTGTAAGAGAGATTTCTTTCGCCAAAGTAGAGGCTGTACAGCGATAATTGAGGGTATATAAGCAAAGCCTAAAATGGGGTAACAGAAAATTACTGCACGCCAAGAGCAGGCGACACAAATGTAAAATCAAGTCTAGTGCGAAAAATACTCATCAAATGTAGGCTCAATATTCGCTCAAGCTTCTCCGTGCGTTCAAAGTAGTGGAGGGATGTCACTTAGATTCCAAACGAGGTTTAGTCCCAAGTCACGCTGCACTGCAGGTACTAACTGTAGGTACTGTACCTTCGCGCTTGGGTCATTCACTCTTGTGAACCTGATTCTTCCATTTCCAAATCAGATAGATTCCTTCCTCCTCATTTCATCTGCGCTTTCAAGACATCACCCCTATCGCAGTCAGCGACATTACTATTCACCATCGCCGCGATCGTATCAGACTTACGCGACCCGAGACATCTATTGGCGATCTGTCAACATCCTTGAACCATTCTGGATTCAGTCATCGCAAAAGCTCTTGATTTCATCCTGACTTGAAATTGTGACCAGCAGTTTTGTCAAAGCATCCAGATACGTCCTTTAGAAACGCCTTGCATTTGTTTGTCGCGTATAGCAGATCTTATCATCGGCCGCTTTACCTCCAAGTTTTTTCGCTTTTTCGTCGACTTATTTACTATTCTCTGGTGTATCCCCACGATAAAAAACTGGCTCCCTTGCTCGTGCTGGCTACTGTTCAGCTCCACTAGCAGCACAATGGCGGATTCTCGACCTGATATCCAGAGTATTCTGGCCGCACTCGGTATGCCAGGACAACTCGTTTTACATAACTTGCGCTTACTGACTTGTTTGCATAGCGTCGCAGCGGCCAACTGGAACTCCAACCCAGACACCACCTGGTGCTCCCAGCCAGGCATACCCTCCCCCGCCTGCGTCTACGCAGCCTGCGTCCACATACCAGCCGCCCCCTCCGAACTCCAGCAGCTATGGTGCGCCTGGTTACAATGGCCTTCCCGCGCCATCATCCAGCGGAAATCTAGATTTGAGCTCGATTCGACCCGTCAACTCGGGAACAGTGAGCATCGCTGATGCGATTGCCCAAGCCAAGGCTTATGCCGCCGAAAAGGGCATTACATCTTACGACCGCCCCCTTGTCTATGCTTCCGAGTCCCGAGGGCCCGATCGAGGATACGATCGCTCACGATCACGATCTCCTGCTCGCGACGAGTTTCGTGATGGCGTGAACCCATACAGAGATGAGCGACGGGGTGGTGACCGTGGTTCGCATGGTAGGGGTTACGAGCGTGATCGTTCTTATTCGCCTGGCCCCCGTGGTCGCAATTTCTCTCCCCGAGGAGGAAATGGACGCGAGAGGTCTCCATTAAGAGGGGGGGATGACAATTCTGAAACAATTCAGATCGAATCGAGTCTCGTTGGCCTCATTATTGGTCGACAAGGAGAGAATCTTCGACGTATCGAATCTGAGTCCAACTGCCGCGTCCAGTTCTTGGCCGCAACGGATGGTGGTCCTTTCAGACAGTGCAAGATCTCTGGGCCGCGACACCGTCGTGCTGAGGTGAAGGATGCTATTAACCGCATCATAGAGGACAGCGGAATGGGCGCCCTCAACCGCCCTGAGAAGCCTCGCGACCCCAACAAGGGCGGTGCCACGGCTCTACGTGAAGGAGAGGATCATATGCAAATCATGGTCCCTGACAGGACTGTTGGCCTGATTATTGGACGTGGCGGTGAAACTATTCGTGATCTCCAAGAACGTTCCGGTTGTCATATCAATATTGTTGGTGAATCTAAGAGTGTGAACGGATTACGACCTGTCAACCTTATCGGCACGCGTGAGGCTGCCGCTCGCGCCAAAGATTTCATCATGGAAATCGTCGACAGTGATAGTCGCGGAGATGCGCCGCCACCTGTGAAGAGGATGGGAGGTGGAGGTTCAGCCCCTGGAGGCCGCCATGACGCCCCCCAGAGGGATATGAGTGGTTCTGGTGGCCCTGACAAGATCAACGATGCTGTCTACGTGCCTTCGGACGCGGTAGGTATGATCATTGGAAAGGGTGGCGAGACGATTCGGGAGATGCAGAACACCACCGGGTGTAAGATTAATGTCGCACAGTCTTCTGGTCCCGGTGAGACTCAGAGGGAAATTGCCCTGATCGGTTCTCGTGATAGTATTGCCCGAGCCAAGCAGGCTATTGACGAAAAGGTGGATGCGGTGGTAAGCCTTGGTTCTTTAACCATCTCTTCTGTCCATTTAGCTAACATTCACACAGCGCCAGAAAGGAAGTGGCCCACGTGGCGGTGGTCGAGGACACCAAGATCATGACAGGCCCAACTACTCTCAGCAGCAGGGACCTAGTGCTCCTACTAACCAGCCTCCTCAACCGGCCCCAGCTGACGGGTCAGATCCATATGCCCAATGTAAGTCTTGACACGCTCTGCTGACTTTGTGCCATGACTGTATGCTAATAAAAATAGATGGTGGTTACCAAAACTACCTCGCGCTGTGGTATCAGTCTTTGATGTATCAACAGCAGCAAGGAGGACAAGGTGCTCCCCCTGCCGGCGCTCCCGCACCTGGGGCATAGTGATGTCTCTTATCTACTAGCTCGTGCTTGGGTGACCTTGATCAAGTTCTCATCCGCAAATGCCGCGGACCGAGAGCATTTTCTCGTGGTTTGGTTGACATCATGCCAATGTTTTGACGCTCTTGACGCCCCCATGCATTCATGGCCCGTTGACACGACGCACGACTGTACAGCACCCGTTTTCTTTTCCCGTTTTTTGAGGACTACCTGGACTCAACTTCTTTGATGACATATCATTTGACTCGGCTGTTCTTGACGACATTAATCTTGAAGTTCAAGAGCGGATGTGATGTCCATGGCTATCCTGCTATGGTTTCATTCGATTTCATCTTGCCGATACCTCGAACCGATGCTGAATGCTTCTACGAATACTTGCAGGTGCCCGCCATCTCTGTTGGCTCTTCGATCATGGTGCTTCTGGCTTGCAGACTGACAACTCACGACTAATGCGTTGATGACATGTGCAATTTCTGATGCCAACTCATCCATTGGTATGACGTACATTCTGAAACCTGCGATTTGTCTGTCGTGGTGCGGTTGAGGTTGAGTCGAATTATGAACCGGCCAACTGAATCATTTGAAACTCACTGAACCGGGCCAGTAGTGTCTTGCCCACGTGGTGCCGGCTGTTCTCATACCCTTTTTCCAACCAGACTCGTACGCTATTGGATGAAATCGACCGTGTTGTGCAAGTGGTTTCATCGTTTCTGCATGTATGTTGCGTGTTGAATGGCCTAGCAACTCGCTATGTGCACCAACTCGTTACTCTTTCATCCACGTTTTCATTTGAATCTGGCTTCAACACCAGAAAGTCTCATCACTTGCATGCCATGAGGAAAGGAAATGTATATTTTGGTGACGGTTGGTGGGATTGGAGAATTGGAGTTTGGGATCGAGTTGCATTGTATTACCACCGTAACATCTAGCCTTATTCATCCGTGGATTCCACAATATCCTGATACATAGTGTCTTATGTCCTCCGAGTGATATATGTAAGATGAATCGGGCTCACAATGTGAGGTAACGAGTCGAGTGCCTTGTATCCAAAGACTGACATTTTACTCGTTCCTCGGCCGGATATTGAACGTGTCAGACCCGGCATATTCGGTAATACCCAATCCAGACATTTAAACGATATATAAGGATGGGACATTTTATGATCTCAGGCAACTACTACGTACCCTAAGCTTGTTTATGCTCGTTTATGATCAACACGCCTCATGACCATTTGACTATCAACGCCAATAAAAAGCCAGGCGATCCGGGAGTGAGTTATGCTGTAGTGGCACCCGCTCGAGGAGGTCTTTTCTTTTCTGGGCATTTGGTGCGAGTTAATGAAGCGAACTCACCATTACTGAGGGCGTGAGGGGAGAAAGTTCACCTGATGAACCGCTAAATCTCAGACATCTGTTTCGTACTACACATGAGAGAGTCCAAGGAATGATGAAACCGACGGACTCTCAGCCTAGAAGCATAAAAAGGGCAAGAGAAGTGTCGAAGAAGCTTCGCTCACGCCCCGTAGAACATTCGTCTCATTTATTCGTTGGCTGGGTTTACGACTGTCAATATTGGAATTCCAGTCATTATGGGTCGGATTTAAGACACTCGAAATTTCCTCTAGCTCAGCCTCTCATGCCAGGCACCGCGCGCCACAGGCTCTGGGGAAGAGAGGGCGAGCCGCGAAAGGTTATTGCCTGTAAACAAAACGTCTTCCCGTCGAGGTCAGACCCGAGGAGATGGAACTTTTTGACGTTTGCCAAGAGAGCTTGTTCAGCGCGATCGTCGTTGTGTTTGAAGATCAAGGCGCTAGTGTTCCGGGAACGCGGCGCTGGGAATGGCCTCGTTTTTTTCTGTCGAGATGCTTCGTGCTTTCGATTAAATCCAAATTATGAGTCGAAGCTATCGCTATCTCAACGGTGAGGCATGTAATCCGATACTACCGAGTGCGAGGCTTCCAGAACAAAGTCGAGAACGGGCGGGGACAATGTCAAGATCGCGGGGTCTAGAACTCAGGAAAGAAGAATTGTCAGGGCGGTGGCAGTGAAGGGGAGCAGCTGTACAGGGCTAGTTAGTGGCGAAAGCTTGTGTTTGATGGCGTTGGAGGAAAGCTTATTGCTGCCAAGGGGAAACGATAGGTAGTGACGTGTCGACGTGAAGAAGGCGAAGATATCGCTTTGACCACGACCAAGGATGATTATGATTATCAGAGGCGAGATGAGGCTTCAAAGCGCCAAGTTTAGGACAAGTCCGTTTCGGGGTGTTATTTCCTTTCTTCCTTTGTAACTGTGACGTCCGATTGATTAATTCCTGTTAACGGTGTAGAAAAGCGTAATTAGAGTTAGCCGTTGCCTCCTTGTTGAACCAAGTTACGGCCAGTAGTTAGTTATTGTGTGTGTTCCATTGGATTGCGGTGTGTGCCGTGGTACATCTTGCACATCCTCACTCACTACTGCTTAAGGTATATTAAAATCTCCATCCATCTCCTTTATTTTCCACGAGCATCACCATTCTTCCATTTCTTCCTCTAATTCTACTACGGCGGATCTTCTCCTTCTTTTCTTTAGCACCGAACTTTGGTGTTAACGTTCTACTGGGTCATTTCACTTTTTGCTACAGTACCCTTCTGTTGGTGGCTTCTCAACCAACCACGAACCAACAGACTGTATTGTTGCTTTTCCCCTACGAATTGCAGATTCATAGCATCGTCATTTTTTGTGCCTGCCTTTTCTGCATTAATCTTCACCTCGGTATCACCCTCGACGTTGCATTGTGGCTTACCACGGCTATTGTCTCGTATCTCACGTTACAAAGCGTTCGCTTTATGAAGACGCCAACTCGGTATTCGGCATATTCTTCAATTGAGACATCGCGAGAATTTCCAATACAAGAAAAAAGGCCTCCAAGAGCAGGTGAATCTCACAAATCGCCGCTTCTCTTACACCTACTGACCCTACCCATCAAACAGTCCCCAAAGCTGATACTGCGGCATTGTGTTACATATCACTGAGGTATCACCGGCCGATTATTCCGTATAAATATGTGTCGAATGATGATCTTTAGAGGGCACTGCACACAATGCGGCCAACCTCAAACCTGGATTGATTTGACCCAAGAGCTCTCTTGCCTTGATGCCAAGAACAATGGATGGTTTGGTGGGTGTGACCGGGGCATCGTCGTTGAGGAGCATAGCTTTGATCGGGAATGCTCCACGTGCCATGAAGAAGATGAAGGAATTGGCGGCTTGGATGATAATCACTTGATGCCGTTTCAACAGAGGTCACATACACAGAGCAACCTTGGCAAGCGAGCAGCGGCAGAGGATAGAGGAGGATCGAGCGATAAGAAACAGAGGACTTGAGCAAAGTACACGACAATTGGCGTTGGTTTTGATTTGAGATTTGTTAAAGCATGGAACTTGGCCAGATGTACTGCACAAATATGATTGCTTCATAGGCAATCGATAATAACCAGGATTGGGAAGGACATTGAAGACATAGGAGTTACGATTAATGACGTCCTTCGAGGCGACCATATCATAGCGAATGTAATATTTATCTAACATCATTCAGAATCTATTAAGTCTACGCACAGAAGTGAGTGTCTGGTCTAAACATTCTTCCCTTGCCAAGTCTCTTGAACAACCTTCCAGTATCTATCCGCATCAACTCTGACATGGGCAACATGAGCGCCTCCTTCGAACTTCTCTGTTCTTATTACCGCTCCATTCTCCCTTGCCTGCTGAGCGTGTGATTCGACATCCTCCCATCCAACTGAGCGATCGGCATCTCCATATAGATATACCCTCATTACCTCTCTGCTGATCCTCTCTGGGGTATTGAGAGCCAAGGCGTAGGCAGCATGTGGTTCCATGCCTAGCCACATTTTGTAGTACAACCAGGCGAAACTCAGAAATACCCAGACGAGAGGAGATAGAAATGGCGGGAAAGCTGTTGAAAGTACATGATGATCGCGTTTCCAGTTGAAGTATCCAGGACACGAGTCCATCACGGTGGCATGGCGAGGGACTGGTTCGTCCCCGAGCGCAGTCTCCCATAACTCCCATAGCGTGGCGGCAGAGCTGACACCGCCGTTGGAAAATATATGAAGAAGAAACTGAGGCTGACTGTCTTCCGAGACCGAGAGAGAATGCAAAATTGGTAAGGCTGGTTTGAAGAGGCGACGACGGAGTGCAGGCTGAATGTATAGCTTGGTAGAAGCACGGAAGAGGAGGATTGAAGATGTTGGATAGAGGTCGCGATATTGAGAGATATACTTTGCTATGTGGACATCGCGAGCTTCGGACCAGGATAGAATAATTATGAGTGGGGGATCGCCAGAAGTTCTGCCCTTGGGCGTGGTCGATGCTGATTCATCAGGTCGAGAATAGGACACAGCTGGGCTGAGGACGTCCATAAAAGCCAAAGGTGATACCTTGGAAGTGGCCATGAGAGGTACTTCGGCGAGCGTGCGAGTCTTGAAGAGCTGACTCTGGCTTTGACCCGGCGAGGGATACTCGTTCGTTTTATACAGATTCTATACCTCCGGACACTGCTCCGTGAATAATCGGCTTATTTGAGGATCCGCGGGCCCCGCTGGACCCGGAGCCGGACGGAGGAATAGAGTCAACGGAGCGGGGGGCTCGGAGACTTATTCTTACTGCGTAATAATACACATGGCATCAATCATAGATTCATATTATTCTCGTGAATTCTATTATAGGGTACTCAACACTAGGTATGCAAATCGAATCATGACTCATTCCCCAATGGAGAGAATCTGCTCCTCTATAAAGTTGAATAATTTCATCGCCTCGTTCTCAGCCTTAATTTCATCGACCCTCTTCTTGAATCTATCTTCCGTTAGAACGCGCTCAACACCAGTTTTCACCATATAGGGAGTGGGTTGGCCTTTTCGGAAATTTATTGCAACACGGCTCCATTCTCCGCGTATAGCAAGCTCAGGCTTATCCGCAGCTTCGCCTGCAAGAACCAGAGGAACGCTATTTTTTACTGCGTGGAAGAAACCGCTATAGCCAGCGTTCATGACGAACACGCGGGCATAAGGCAGAAGAACATCATAGGAGAGATAGTCGATGACACGGGTGTTGGAAGGGACAGCAACGTAGTTGGGAAGAACAGTGCCTCTTTTACCAAGAATGACTACGACGAGAAGATCATTGCGGTCGGAGAGGGCTTCAATAGTAGGAAGAATAAGGTTGGTAACGGCGGGCAATGGTTCCCTGCGTCACGGCGATGATACGTCGGTCTCCCCACTTCATATCCTCCCACCATGAAGGATAGATAAAGTCAGCGGGCATGGGTTTAAGTATTGCGCAGCCAGCGAACTTGACATTTGAAGATATGTACAATCGAGGGTATTCCAGACTGGCGGGCACATCTGAAGTGTCAGGTCGTGCATGTGTATCCAAGCTCCTAGATCATTGAGAACCATTTCCTGATGAGCGATAACACCAGAAAAAGGCCGCTGACCATCATTTGATTCATGAATTGGTTTCGCGCGCGGTCAGATTCAGTTGAATCAGGAGGAAGACCAGGACAGAAAGGTGCAGTGTCGATGCTGGTCCCCATATAAGGGAGAAGACGCATCAAGAGCAAGAGGGTTGGCACCCACGAAGCAAGCCTCCGGCATAAGCACCACTTCACGTTCCAGGTCGTTGACCCGGATATCTTCGAGAACTTCCTTAAGAATCCCCCATCTGATAAAAGTCTTCCCAATAAAGATACGCCTAATATCATAAAGAAGCCGAGGAATACCAGAAAGGGTGTCTCTTCGGTCTGTTACAAGCTTGGAGTTGATTGGCACCAGCGTTTGTAACGGTTTTTTCGAATTAATCACCGCCAATGAAAGTTACCTCGAAACCACAAAGGATGAGATCTTCTGCTATTTGAATAAGCGGGTAGATGTGGTCGTGTACAGGATTACACCAAAGACAAGATGAGGTTTCTTGTGGCTGGTAGGTTCGGCGATAGTTGTCTGCTCAATCATATCAGCCAGCTCGGCCACTTCAGAAGGGTGAGATGTCATTGTGTTTAATTGTCATAGGAAGAGGATATACCTTACGGAAAAGAGAGTTCGCCTGAGATGTATATAAATAATAGCGATGAGAAGAGTCTGGCGAGAACGAATTCTACCACAAAGAGCACGTGCTCTCACTTTATATAAACTATATTGCCCATCTAAAGATCTTCGCCTCGATTTTTGATACCATAAACGATCCGGTAGCCCCTTGTGTAAGAACCTGAAGTCCGAAAATGCAAGCCTGTCTATTGTCATGCGTCAGCACTTGTCTCCTGAGCCAATAGATTCCAGCACGTTATGGAGTTGATCAAGACAAGTGCGGCACTGTCGTGATGGCTTGGATCATCAGTCCTATCTGGAGACGTAAGACGCCGACCCCTGGATGTGCGTCATATATCAACCTTGAAGGCTATTGAATGGTGAGATTCTTGTTTAAATTCGGAAACTGCTTACGGTGAAGGGTTGATAATAATCGGCCTGAATGTATGTAGATTCAAGTCATAAGAAACTAACATAACGATCAGTGAACGAGTTATCTTTGATTTCCTATGTCTGGAGCCGAAATATGAAACTTGGTTTAGAAATCTGTAGCTGGCTCGATGTCATTAGTAGGTCGCTTCGTCCACAAGACTTGGCGTTATTGCAGACTTGGTGACATTCAGGTCCAATGGTAGCTTGAGTTGTTATTTAAAACGGATCTTAACGGTTAGAAGGCTATCAAACGTGTAGTATTGAATATACCAGCATTATTCTGACCTTTAGTACTAGATGAAGCTTTAAGGAAGTAATCCCAGTAAGGAATTGACAATATTAATAGGAAGTAAATGTTGAGACATGATATGATATAATCATCGACGTCCTGGGAATAGTAATAGAGAAAATAGACGTCATTAATACGCTGTGAGTTCAGTCAAAATGATTAGGTGATTGGAGAAGACAAACATGGTATATAGTCTTGATATTTCCTTGGGTCAGGAGCCATGTTGGAGTTAACAGCGTGAAGTTTCTGTAAGCCTCAAGCCGAGTTCTTAAAGATTGAGGAAACGTATTGCCTTGTTTTTGTTTATTCTAGCCATTCGGCAAAACCAATTCAAAAATCGTGTGGTGGTAGTTTTTCGTTTCTCTTTAAAGTCAAGACTAGTCATGTTATAACAGATCTGAGGTTTCCTCCACGTCGAGTCCCTCTGTCCCGCTCTCATCGGCAGTTTGCAGGAGATAATAGCAGTATACCGTGTGATAGCACCCTTGATTCTTTAATGGTATTGGAATTCTATGAGAGGGCCTGTCATGTATGTCTTTATCTACCTACCTGACTGGCCTTAGTGACTGGTTGTCATGTGCTCTGTTGTTCACATAGCCCCTAAGATGATTGATGAAAATCGTGGCTACAGATCACATGGAGAACTTAACAAGAGTAAAACAGAGCCGCGCCATGTCAGGTATATACCAGGTAGGTCAAAATCAGAGCGAGTTTCGGCCTGGTGCGGCACCTTCCTCAGGATATACCCGAGCTGCAGGATGAAGGCACCTTCACGACACTGCCTGCCAATTGCAAACATTCACTCTCCTATCGCACAACTCATTTACATTGTACCCAAGAGTTTCAAAATTCTGTATTTCATCTCCTACACCACCTCAACTCACTTCTCCTTTCCTCAAACTCCTTCGGCCAACTCAACGCGACAATGCGATCGCTTTACCTTATATTTATGCTCGTTGCGGGTATTCTATGCCCTGCTCTTTCCGCCACTGCTGACAAAGACGTTGGCCAGGCCCATTGGGATATGTCGGTTTCACTGAATGGCTTCTCCTTCGAGCGTGCCAAGACCCTTGCCGCTAAATCTACTGACCGTGCTGGTGTTCACGTTTCGCGACTCAAGAGCCTCAAGGCACAGACTGGCCCTCATGCTCGATCGCATTTCTCTGATCTCGCACGAGCTCACTTGGCAGCACCGGGAAAAGGCGTTACCCCTTACCAGAACATTTCTGCTGTCGGTAGCTTCTCCACCGCTTACGCCATTCAATGCACTTGGGATGACACCCCCGTCTGGCTCATTATAGACACTGGAAGTTCTGATACTTGGGCCGCCAAAACTGGCTTTACCTGCGAGGATAATGCAGGGGGGAAAAGGGAAGATCAATCCACATGCAGATTCGGGCAACCTCACATCCCGAACTTTCTTCAAGAAATGCCTGAAGTGTACTTTCATCGGCGTTACAAATCCGGAGAAGATGTATCAGGACCCATGGGAACTTCTGATATTGCATGTGGAGGCATCTCGGTTTCCAAGCAGCAAGTCGGCTTAGCCAGCAGAGCCTACTGGCGTGGTGACAACGTCACTGTTGGTGTTCTTGGCCTTGCCTATCCATCCCTGACAAGCGCTTACCTAGGAGACCCGGACGACCCATCCGAGGAGTCTGAATGGAACAACTACCCTTACACGCCTTGGTTAACTACAGCTATTTTGCAGGGCTTGATCGACCCCGTCTTCAGCGTTTCCATCGACAGAAACACCAGTGATGGCGTACTGGCTTGGGGTGGACTTCCTCCCATGCCATGGGGCCCCAAATCCTTTGCGGCAACAGACCTCATCATCGTTAGTTGGCAAAAGCTTTCCAACGTCTTTAATAGAACTAACATTTTGCACAGGCAAAGCTCGCAGACCGAGAGAAAGCTGGCTGGGAGCGTTCCTTCTACACTGTCATTCCGGATGGCTTACAATGGGAAAGCACAACTAACACAGCAAGATACCCTTATATCGTTGATACTGGCACCACAATGATGTATATTCCTCCTCGTACGTATATTCTAATGTCTCGTTATCTCGACTTATGTTGACCACACCTCCAAGCACTGGCCGAAATCATTGCCAAAGCTTTCCAGCCTCCAGCCACGTGGATGTTTGAGTGGGGGGCCTACTTTGTCGATTGCAAGGCTATACCTCCTCGTTTTGCAGTCATCATCAAAGGGGTCCGGTTCTGGATCAGCCCAGCTGATCTGATATACCAGGAAATCACTGAACCTGTGACTGGAAAATGTGCCATTGCCATTTCGACTGGCAGATCTGGGCCATACGTCTTGGGGGACGTGTTCTTACAGAACGTCGTGGCTGTCTTTGATGTCGGCGGTGCAGAGATGCGCTTCTACTCTAAATAGCCGTTGGCTTCTTCAGCTACGTTGAGAGTTCAAAGAGAGCACATAAGGGCCAGCAGAGATTACAGTTCTGTGGAGGTGGCATGTTGAAGGTGTAAAATATCTTGGCTGAGGCTGAAATTGTTACCGAATGTTCATCTCATCGTCTATGCAATGTCAAGGTGGTGCGACTTCTCTTACCAGATGAACTGCCTGAGACGATCAGTTCATTATGCCCAGGGACGAGTATGGGATCATGTGTAACTGTATAAATTGTAGCTAAGAAAGATTTTTGCAACAATATAAGGGGCGTCTGGCAAGCCACGACGAGCGCAAGCCTGCTGGCGAAAAAAAGCGTGAACAATTACGTGTTGTGTGCAATAACCAGATCAAATGAAGGCTTAGATAGAAAAGGCTGCGCAGTGACTGCTATTATTTACGATGACCCAGAGAAGACTCTTGCTTATATTCTACAGACTCTTCCGTTGCATTAAAGCAAAGTAGTT
This sequence comes from Fusarium austroafricanum, assembly GCA_012932025.1. NCBI lineage: Eukaryota > Fungi > Ascomycota > Sordariomycetes > Hypocreales > Nectriaceae > Fusarium > Fusarium austroafricanum. The sequence goes on along the minus strand of JAADJG010000384.1, from coordinate 57,347 downwards.
TCTAGTGAGAAAGAGAGCTACAAACATGAAGTGCCTGTCAAGGCTTTTTCTATTATCGAGTTCTCTCTCAAGATCGTTTTCCCCCAGTAAGCTTTCATATTACTAACCCTCTCCGTCTCCATCGCATTAAATAATGCTCCTCCTTAAGCCAGTCCATTAAAGCTTCTTGCGGTCAACCACACTGACACTATAAGTATACATCCCTTGGTGTCAAAAGCCCCAGAAATCAAAGCTTTTAGCAAAAGAATACATTAGTTATGATACAAGTATTTACCTAACTGTTATAGTATTAGTATAGAATATCCTAAACTTATAAAATATTCCCTCAAGTTTAGGATCTTATCTGTTGCATCAAGAGGTCAATTCCAGTTTTTTCTTCAACCTCCGGACACTCTATTAACCGTATGCCCTCAGTTCTCGACCAAAGGGATTTTTTAACTTATGACAGCCTATTCTCTTGAAGTTGCCACTGTAGACCCCTCGGGCCGTTATTTGAAGTCACGTTACCTGGGGAGCGTTTCTGTGGCCAAGCTTGTGCTTGACACGATGCTTCTTCATGGGCTCAACTTTTAAAGTTTACTAAACTTCTTCACTGGGTCGATGACAAGCTCTGCAGTTCAGGCTTGAGTTACGCAGCCTCTGTCTTTAGCATTCTTAGCATATGAAGATCAAAATCAGCTTCCGTTGTCCCTTACACAGCATTGTCCCGTGACAATGGTATCAGCCGACGCAAGATAGACTCAACTTCAACTCCATTCAATGTGATGTTTGTATCTATGGAAGCAAGATGCTGGCGTCTAGATTTGATTGATACGTGTGACCCTAAGACACGTTTATCTCCCAGCCAACTGGCAAATCCTCTGCGTAAGTCAAATGCAAAGCTAAGGCAAAATGCCCAGTGGACAAGATACTATCATATTATCCGCAGTGAAACATGATTTACCGTGCGATGGGAGGTGGGATGCTTATCGCGATGGCCCCATTGGAAGCTCGTGATTGTTGTTCCTGCTGTTTTGTTATACATCTTGATGTCGCCGCACATTAAGCGTTCAGCTTGAGTCACGAGATTTGACAAAAACACTCTCTCGACCAAGGCAATCTTGCACAGGTTAAGTTGACACCGAACCGTCAGAAAGGAAATCTCCCCATTTCGAGTATTTGTCACTGATGACTGACATCACGGGCCGATGCACAAGACACCATGAAGGGCATCGCAGCCGGACCTCCGTCACCCGCACGAACAAGGGGTTGTGCAATAGCTGGGCCTTTAGCAAGGTACTAGATGAAAGGTTGTTTGATTTATTCTCGGTGTTCAAGCGAACGAATCCGATCCACCAAGTTTCGTTATCGTGAGGCCACGAGGCGGTGTAAGGGCAGCACCACAACCCGAAAACTGCAAAAGCAACCAAACCCGGGGTGAGGAGACCCCACGCCTGGGAGGCTCGGGAGCTTGGGGGTCAAGATGCGATGAATGCAAAGACCCTGAAGTGCATCAACTATCATATCGCAGCATCAAATCGAATGGCGGAGGGGTACAACACGCGTTTAAATGCAAGCATCGGTCGAGAACATACCCCGGAGACCGGCAACTTATTGATTCCCCAGAATATTGCTAGTTATTACATCCAGCAACACGACACGACACGACACCAGTGGTGCCAATTCGGACAGACCCGGAGCCCACAGAGGTCTCGTGGGCAGCGGCTTTGGTGGCGGTTCCTGCAGTTCACCCCAGACAGGACAACCCAGAGCAGACAAACAGTTGAGGTTGGCTGAGGCTGACGGTTCGGGAAAGGGCATGGGACAAGAGGTGATGAGATTTGGATCTATGAATGCCAATGCCAATGCCTGTTTGCCGGAGCTGAAACTGGGCACTAGTTTTGGGCTCGGCCTCTCGTCGGTGTCTGGGGGAAATGCCTAAATTCGCACAACCAGGGGCATTATTTTCCATGGCTACAACACCAACTCAACATCATCTTTCAGAATTTTTGACGCCGAATAAATGCCTGATAGTTATCTATCTGGTCGCCTTCTCCGGGACTGGGCCGGGAGGATCCGGAGGCATGCCACCACGAGACAGCGGCAATGAGGTTGAGCTAGGCGCTAGGTACAGCTTCTCTGGCAACTCTGCGGTTGTCCTCCCCACCATCTCATCGGCAAAGGGAAAGGGAAATTTGCAGAGTGGAGGTCAAGAGGATGCAGGACAAATTGGAGGTCCCCCCCGGTAAGAGACCGGAACGTGAGGTCAGAGTCAGGGATGCTCTTGGAGCACTCGAGCTTCTGGCCCTACCTAAGGACCCGTCTCCGAGTCACCTTACAGGGCGTCTTGTCCGTCCCGGGGCCTCTACAGACACGCACGGCGTCCATCCCGAGCGGCGGCGGGGGGTTTTGGCCCGCGGCAGTGGATCAGTAACGCGGGCATTAGCGGGGCGAAGACGTAACCCCATTGGCCCGTCTTCATTCCATCGTCATTCATGATGGAGCCGCGGCCATGAGAAAGACGATGCAAGCCGCATGCTCAGCATGATTTTTCCCCCTTCATCATGTTTGCGACGGAGCCAACTTGGTTACCTTGGCCAAAGGATAGTTGTTTTCTTTCTGTTGCAGTGCGGTGATAAGCTGTTCTGTCAGGTACAGTCCTCAGCTGGTCGGTAGCCTCAAATTGACGACTCCATCTTTATCCCAAGCTAGGTACCTTACCTTACTTGACCTTGCATACCCTTACCGTACCTCACCTTGGACTTCCGTCACTTGACCTCTTTTATTCTCTTTAACTTCCTATCCCCTTCGACTATCTATAGTCACACCTTGCTGCTCCGTTCAACAACTACTAAGCTAAAGTAGCTGCTGTTTCCTCCATCCCTGTTCCTTTCTTTCCTTTTATCCATAAATTACAAAACGACCCCTCATCCAATCCCCCACCTTCATCCTCAAACAGCTTCTCCCAGAAGTCTTGGTTCCCTTGCTCCGGGTGTCTGCTATTTGCTGCAACTGGTGCAGATCACATCGATACCGTTGGATTCCTGTTCTTTTCGACCAATTCAGCCTCGACAACATACACAAGGGAACCAACCTGTTGTATCGACAAACGAATTCCCCATCTGAACATTGCTTCTATTTCTTGCGTCTAGAACAATTGCATCCACTCCCGCTCTCTTCAGGGTCGATCTGGCGTATCGTCGACTTGAACCTGGGAAGGAGCATACCGTCCATCTACTTGCTTCTCGTGTCTTTCTCGTCTGATCTCAGTGACTTCCTTCGGATCTGATCACCTTCGGAAAGAATTCTCCTTCCTCCTTTACTCTATCTCGGCTCACACGACCGCTACCACTACCGCTTGTCTTCGATTACCTAGATCATCGCTATCTCAGTCTCTTCTCTTACCTCTGTTTCATGCCTCTGCAGTATTGGAGCTTCGCCACACTTGATCAATCCCTGGCTGCCATTGCTCTTGACCCTTGATCTCTTTGCTCAGTAGCAGTCGCGCTCGGTCTGCACCGCCCAACTTACACAGGATTTCTGACAAACTACCAACCGAAATGCCTTCTCGAACTAACGGTGTCGGCGTTCAGGCCGAAGACACTAGAATCTGTGTGGTCATGGTCGGTCTTCCAGCCCGAGGCAAGAGTTATATCGCCCAAAGAGGTAAGTTTCGTTGCTATGCGCACCCTGCATCATGCGACATCATGACTGATCAAATTCATCCTAGCCCAGCGATATCTTCAATGGCTCTCTATCCCAGCCCAGACTTTCAATGTTGGCAATTACCGCCGCAATGACGCCCCCCAGCCTACGGCCGACTTTTTCGATATTAACAACCCCGAGGGAGAGCGAACCCGACGAGCCGCCGCTGAAGCTGCTGTCGCCGATATGCTCGCCTGGTTCCGCTCCGGCGGTACTGTCGGTATTCTTGATGCTACAAACTCAACTCTGGAACGCCGAAAGTGGGTTCTAGAAGTGTGCAACGAGAACGGTATTGAGGTTCTCTTTGTCGAGAGCAAGTGCGACGACGAAGAGCTCATAATGGCTAATATCCGCGATGTCAAGACTACTAGTCCGGACTACCGTGGACAGGATCCTGAGGCCGCCGCCCTCGACTTCCGCAACCGCATCCGCAATTACGAAAAGGTGTACTGCACCATTGATGCCGATGGCAAGGAGTCTCACCTCACTTACCTCAAGATCATGGATGTTGGCAAGCAAGTCATCATCAGCCGTATCCGAGACTATCTCCAGAGTCGCATTGTCTACTATCTCATGAACCTTCACATCCGTCCTCGCTCAGTTTGGCTATCGAGAGTAAGACAAATCAGAGTTGTGCGCTCAGAACTTTTGCTGACACTGTCTGTAGCACGGTGAATCTTTGTACAATATTGATGGAAGAATTGGCGGTGATACACTTCTCTCTCCTCGTGGTGAACAATATGCCAGAAAACTTCCTGAGCTCGTCCGAAAATCCGTTGGTGTAAGTCTAAGTTCAATCCCAACCTCCCTTCTCTGACTAATATTCTTCAGGATGATCGCCCCCTCACAGTTTGGACCTCAACTCTGAGACGAACCATTGCCACTTCTCGTTTCCTTCCTCAACACTACAACCAGCTTCAGTGGAAGGCCCTCGATGAACTCGACTCTGGTGTCTGCGATGGTTTGACCTACCAGGAAATCAAGGACCGATATCCTGAGGACTTTGCCGCCCGTGATGAGGACAAGTACAACTACCGTTACCGCGGCGGAGAGTCATATCGGGATGTTGTCATCCGCCTTGAGCCTATCATCATGGAACTGGAGCGCAGCGAGGACATTCTGATCGTCACTCACCAAGCTGTACTGCGATGTGTGTATGCCTACTTCATGAAGAAGGATCAGTCTAAGAGCCCCTGGATGAACGTACCTCTACACACTTTGATCAAACTTACTCCAGGAGCCTACGGCACTGAGGAGGTCCGTTATGAGGCTAATATCCCTGCCGTCAGTACTTGGAGAGGCAAGGGCAGCACCGCCAAACATGAGAATCCAGCTCCCGGTGTCATGTAACACGATATACAACATCAATCGAAGTTTACAAAGTGATAGGGCCTGGGGCTTTGGCATAAAGGTCCGACGCTCGGTGGATGACTTTTACGATATGAAATGAGCACTCATTTGGAACAAATTTGGGAGCATGATGAAACGACAAAGCATCTTGGGGGGCATTCTTTGACTATTTGATATGGAGAGGGGAGCTTGTGCGATATTCGCAGGAACCAAGGGTTCGGAAACAAAAACATACACGGCATGCTGTCACGAACGACACATTGAAAGGGTTTCGGTCAGCTCTGTACAGGATCAACGGCGTTCTTGTGCTATTTGTCTGATAGCGGATCAGGCTGGATAATGAATGGCTAGCGTCTCTTAAAAAATAAACATAAAAATGATATCAAGGCATACGACCATAACAGACCACAAATTCACCATGGGCAGATATGGAAGCCGTCCGGGCGTGGCGTGAAGTGTAGTTGTCAAGTATCACTGCCCGCGTGGGACAATGGGTTCCGCTTTTCCCTGTCCAGATCAATTGCATCACTCACGCCAATGCAGAAAATATCAAGAGGTCAGCTACCTAAGCTATGTATATTCTGTGCCTACCTTAGATACCAGGATAATAAATCCTATAATATCCCAATACTCTTGTAATACTCTAGAATTTATTATGGCAAATGTATTCTTCTGCTAGCAACAATTTCGCGTTTTTTCTTTAACCCTGACGAATACCTCATCAAGGCTGCGCCGAGGTGGAGACGTGGGGGAGAAGGCCGGGGTGAGCCGGTAGTTGCTCAGTGGAGGCCGATCGAGCTGTCTGCCGAAAGGTTTGAGAGCATTGAAGTCCACCGCTGACTGTCTCGTTATGGCTTTTGGAATCCTGTTTTAATTTCGCTATACAGGCTTTTTAAACGATTCGGCATGGACATTGCTCGTCCCGAGGCTATCATACCAGCTCGATGTTGTCTCATCACGGATATGCATGCCCTTGGTGAAACATATAGATTTTTTGTTGGTACAGCTCAGTCGTTGTGTTCATGAGAGCTATCATTAGATTGCGCCGTAGAGTTTGGCATATTTGGCGAGCCGCAGTCTGTCGCCGTGTTCGTGTCGACCTTCCAGATTTCCTGTTTCCGCCTGTTTCCTTCTTCAGTACTTTGCCGCTTCTTTAGCATTATCTTCTTGGATAGCGAGGGCGTTTTGGATCGGGTTCCTCTGCGTCGATTCTCCTGACTGCGTCTGGTCTTTGGCATGGGCCAAGAACGGCGGAACCTCCCAGTGGTTGGTGCAGTTAAACTGGATGCTGCAGGAGCACTGTGTCGAGATTGTAACTGATGGAGGAATATGTGGTTCGGATTGTCATGGCAGGTGCAGCGACAAGGGGCGAGGTTCGGACCAGCGGCCTTGACAATCTTGGCGATCAGTTCAGCCATGGACAACTCGATATGAAGCTTGACAAGATATGCAAGCGGGTGAAATTCAACGTATCTGACTAAACGGTTAGAGCTAATACAAGGTCCAAGGAAGTTGGACGCACAAAAATGTGTTTCGTAAAGACATTGAGCCAATGATCAGAATCTAGGTCTATGAGTCGTGCCGTGTAGTATAATGAAGGGAAACTTACGTCCATCGAAATAGAAACAACCACCATTACCAGGTTAAAGCGGTATAGCACAACATACTTGGTAAGGCCATATGAGATAAGAGAGGATCGAACAAGGTAGACGAAGTAGAAATTTAAAGCCAGGTCGATAACTGCAAAAATACCTTTCTCGATTCGATCCCAAACATCATTAATGTCGATATAAGTCTGGCTAATTTGCAGCCGAGCGGGTATCCAGATGCAGAAAACTGAGATATTGATGGTGGCAAGAATAGCAAAAATACCCCATTTCAGTCGCCGAACGATAATTGGTGAAACATGGAGGAGGGCGATCCGGTTGACGATGATTTGCATGATACAATGGATCTGAAATACCCAGAGGAACACTATAGGGGTCAGCTGGAGGATGGAACCTTGATATTCCGGAGTGGCATACAAATGAAGAAATATATTAAGAAGCTGGAATCGACGATTGTTAGCTTTTGTGCAGGTATTGAGCAGCCAAGACTTACCCAGGACGAATGGTTCCTCGAACATAACCCCAACCGAGACCTGCAATTATGGCACTGGCAACCAATTCAAGCCATATTAGGATCATGTATGTTGTGATTCGTTTTGCACGTTTCCATTGATGATAAGTCTGGATGCAAACGCGGATGACACCAAAAATTGTGAGACAGAGACTCATGCCAAAGATGATGCTGACGATGACCCAGTCTGAACAACTAGGCTCATGGTATTCGAACCATGGTGGAATGAGCAGTCCGCCTTTCTTCATTGTATCATGACTGCCTCGGAGCTGATTGAATGCGAGAGGTTGGATAAATTCGTAAGTCGAGTAAAGTAATCAGTTCGGGCGCAGCTTAGAGAATGCCGGGTCGGTCTTGGGATACTGAGGCAGGCTGTCCGAGATGAGGGACCAGGTCAAGTTAATATTACAAGAGATGAAATTTGTTGCAAGAAGCAAAACACGGTCACTACGCCACCGGGTATTCGATGTCCATATAGGGCATTCTGCAAGCTGAGGATTTGCGAAGCAGGCGGGTTAAGCGGAACAGAAGAACCGGTGCAATGCAGGCTGCAGTAGTTGGAGGAAGCGGTAGTGTCGTTCAGAAGCAGATCCAGGCTAGCGACTGGACGTTGAGGACGTGGCGCATCTGCTGTGGTAGTCTGACGGCCTGGCTGTGGAGGGTTTATAACTTTTACGATCACCTGCGAAGGTGAAGAAGGCTTTGCTCGTCACCGCTTTATCAAACTCTTCTGTAGGGATAAAGACTCCAGCTCCAAAGTCTCAGGGAGAAGGAATGGCCTTGGGTCACGACATTGTGAATGCCGAGACATGGTCTTAAGCCGCATACTGGGCAATTGAAAAACGGATTTCCTGGTATTCAGTGAGGACATTGGCTAAAGTTGGAAATTAATACCCCATGTACCTAGTTAAATTGGCCGACGATGAGGTGGCTTGAACGAGTCGAACTTGACAAGGAAGCGACCGATAGAGTTCGTCGGCTCCGGGACTTTGTTGATGAGGAGCAAGGCCAAACCCCGTCGACCTTAGTGGGATGTGATACGTCAGAGGCACGCCAGACACTGCATGTGTTTTGCGCTAAACGATTTATTAAACCGGGTGGCGAGTGGGGGAGTTTAGCATTGGATATCAATTTCCTGAAAAGAGAAGAAAAGAAAGCAGGAATCAAAGGCACTTTCCCAAAACACCTCAAGTCTGCCAGTTCTAGATACTCCACAAGGAAGTTTATCTATATCCGGTCAACTCATCTTGAACAAGTACCTAAGTACCTAGGTAGGTTTCAATGATTTCGTGAATCGGTGCCATCCTTAGAACAATACCTACCTACTTAGGTAAGTACTGTAATACCCTAAGATATGGGTATTGCTTTATACACTTGACATTTGTGAAACAAAGTAGGCAGGGGATATGAGAAGGGGGAAGGGGAAAGGCACGCAGCTAATGAGATGGATACTTTTCCAGGGCATCCAGAGTCAAGTACCCAGTGGACTTAGTGACACAAACAAGAGTCATCAACACCAAACAAACCATCACCAACTGAAGTCCAGTGCGCCGGTGATTAAGTGGTCCAGCATCGTGTCATTTCAAGTATTTAAACAAGACAAATCCCACTTAAATCCATGAAGTTTTCTCGTTCCTCAAGTCTTAACCATGGCATTCTACTTCCAACCCCCTATATTTGGGCCTTACATCCTCCCAATGGGGCCCCAAAACGTTCCTCCAGCTCCAATTGTCTCTCAACCTCTTGCCAGCTTCCCCGTGTATTGGCAACATGCTCTGCTACTTCCATCATGCCAACCTAACTTTGCTCCATCCATCAAAATCAAAGCCATCTACCACCGGGCAGGAACTGTTCTCGCTTCTAACGATGCTTGCTACAACTGTGTTCCACCTCGAGACACAGTGTTAGCAAATCTATCTTGGTGGTCTCAACAGCACGGACTCGGAGATAAAGCGTATACTCGCCAATGTACACTCTATCTCACGAGGAGTAACGTCTCGACTCTTACTATTCATCCAAGAGATGGACCTATCACTCCTCGAGACCTTGTGAACAAGGTATCATTCGGAGAAGTGACTGAGTCGGATTTTTACTCGATGATGACGGACATAAACAGGCATCGTTATGGGGCTTTTATCTTGGTTGATGTAAGTGCATCGACCAAAAGGAAAAGACCATGGAGAAGAAGAATATAGCTAACACAATTTTCCAGCATGCTTATAAGTCTCTTCAAGTTCTGGCGGAAGAGGATGATGAGAATGGAAAAAAGAAGGCTCCATCAAACGGACTTTCAAATAACACAACTAATAATACATCAGTTAACTCGGCTGATAACACTCAATCTACGCTAGCTCGCCAACCTTCACCACCCAACCCGCCGGCAGCCTTAACCAACACCAACGCACCAGATCCTTCCAACACAGGGACTGACACCAACAGTCCAGAACCAAGCATTCCTGTAACAACGGATTCTAGTTCGACAGCGGGTGGTATTACGGGTATCAGCACTCCAAAGGGAGCTGACTCCAAACCTGGGTCACCCAAAGTTGGTGATAAGGAACCCGAGAAGGCTGAGTAGGAAGTAGGCGTTGCAAATGGAAGAGGCTTTTAGGAACCTGTAATTCTATAGTTGATACCGCTCATCGAAGGTGAAACCCTCCAAGCAGACGACTCCAGCCTACCTAAGTTTGTGATCGTGTGTCGTTCGTAGGCATCTTAGCAACGTTGTCACTGCTAGCCCCTGACCAACTCCTAATCACGCCTGCGCGCACCTAACTCAGCTTGCTCATCACAGACACATCAACTCGGTGAACAACAGGCGAATCTCAGGCGCACCTTATTCAATACCTACGGCTACAAAGCTCTCACTTCAACGTGATCACGAGTGCCTTCAGTTATCACGCGCCCTCCTTCACAGTATTCTTCCCAAGAATCATTACTAAAGCATCGTCATACCTTCAATCATCTTCTAAATATTTTCTACAATCTCTGTCGTAAGGTCAGAGAAATCTTACACAATGGATCTCTGCATCACTGCCGAAGAGCCCTTTGCGTGCGAGCCTCCCAGGAGCAAATCCTTCCCTTCGCCTGACGACAAGACATCAACTGCTGGATCTCCAGCCCCTCTTGCGCATACCTCGCCCGTCTCTAAGCTTGAGTTCGACCTAATCGTTCATGATCCTTCCAACGACAGCGCCCTAACTTACCCATGGGATCTCCCTTCAAAGCCTCTGAGCATCCCCTTTGACACTTCCAGAGTCCATCTACTCACTCTCCTGCGGGAGAAGCTCCCTGTCCCAGAGGCTTCCAACAAGTCTCGACTCGGTCGCCATGTTCGTCGTCCTAAGCTTGCCGCTGCTATGCTGTACTGGACATATCGCGGCACAATTCTCCCTCTTGGGCCCAACGATAAGGAGTGGCACTATCGTGATCTTGTTACCAAGACAGACGTCATGACTCGCAGTGAGCTTGAGTGGTATCTTCTCAAGGAGATGATGGCATCCTCCGGAGGCGCGCTCAAGTGTTTCATTGCCATTCGTGGTGAGGCCCTCCCGGACAAGATTTCTGGCTGGTGGTTTGGGGGCAATGCCTAGGCATTGCATTTTCATGTATGTTCACTCACATGTCTATGAAAGCTGCCTTCAGTGCTAATTGAACCAAAAACCAGTCGTGCTAAGACGAGGTGGTTGGGTTGGGAGAACGACGAGGTATCACTTTGGAAGCAAGGAATATGTATTGGAACTTGATGTATGCGCAAAGCACAAGGAATATCCTACCAAGGTATGGAAAGGAACTAAGCTGGCATTGAACCACGGGTTATGTACAGCGTATCAAGTACCTAGGTATGCTACAAAATAACATCATCTCATTCACTTGCGAAACTCCAAGTGCCCTCACTCTCGACTTCTGGCTCGTCACATTGAGAAATGATGTCTCCAAGTTAGCTTGGCTAGTGAACTTCTAATGGTGCATATATCTTTTGCTTCCAGGCAAGCAGGCATATGTCGTGCCATGTTGACTCTGATAACGGAATGCGTTAGTATGAAACTATGTTAGGGGTGATGTGATGCTGAGGCAGTACAATCACGCAGTATTTCAGCATCAACACACCAAGTTAGTAGGTCGGTTGACGATCGAGATAAAACAGGGCTTGAGACAATTCCACTTAACACTGAAAAGACCATACTCCATATTTAGCCTAGGTATAATCTGAATAGACCCATGATCCTCGCGCCTTCGAACTGCTCATAAGTCAACACAACGCAACACAACAGGCCCCTCTCTCATCTTTTTGTCTGACTCTTGAATTAACGCGCCCCTTGGTGATAACTACATGCTCGGCCACCCCCAGAGTCTCCAAACTCCTCCATGTACACCTGATTGCTTGCTGAGCGTCCTTTTCAAATAAAAAAACAAGGTAAAAGCAAATGCACATGAGAAAAAAACAAGAAAGGGTAGCCAGGACTTTCGACTCCGACCTGTGCTGGAAGCCCCTATAGTCGTACAATAGTGAGTAACTGCAACTTCGTTACTCAAATTAATCCCTAGGCCCCCTCTTTCGCCTCTATTTGTTGATCCTGACGCTCAAGAAACAGGCCCATGACGATTTCGTTTGCTGTCATTATGTGCATGTTCCAAAAACACGCAGAGGCTCGTCCTCCATGTCCCTGGGTTCCCAACTCACTTCTCAAAGGAGGTGGCTCCATGCAGGCCTCTCCAGAACATCCGCTATGCAATGACAGACATGGTCAAGGTTGGGTGGACGATGGCGAAATTACACGTCGCTCCTTATGCTTTCATTTGACCACAAATGTTTTCCCAAGAGCCGGGCCCAAAGTAAAACCAAACACACATTGACGCCGTCATGCAAAGTGATGCAGAGTATGACACGCAAAGAATTTACTATGCGAGATGGTGAAGCGACCCACCCCTACTGTGCAGTTGGATTCCCCTTGAGACGCTTCGGCATCCGCGGTGTAGGTGGCTTGGGGTTGCGAGGCATTCCATTCGCACCAGGTGTTGGGGCCCCAGATCCATCCTCCTCCTTCACTGCTGATGGTCGTCGGCGTTTGTTCGAAGCGGGAGATGTGTTTGCGCTAGGGCCGCTGGAACCGGTGCCCTGTTGACTTTGCTGCATCTGCATTCCGGGGGCTTGCATATGGCCGGGTGCTGGGCTTCCCATATGTGGTGATCCAGGGAGGTTCATATGAGCCGCAGCTGGACTGGCACCAATGGGGAATTGTCCAAAGCTAGGTGTGCGAGCCCCGGGGGGCATTTGTTGACCGTTCATGTTGGGAGGAACGCCGTTGATTTGTGTCGAGACGTACTGTTCGAGCGCTTGATAGGGGCCGAGGCCGGGGTTGGAATGGTAGAATTGGAATAATGGGTTCATCTGTCCCATCACTTCAACAATCTGGACATTATTCATTAGCCTCACTCTTTACTTACGATGAGTGAGCTGTCCCTACCTCAAGAAACTGGAAGACAGCTTCCGTCACACCCTTGCTATTAACAGCCGAGTCTGGCAGATCGACCAGGACTTCTGGTGGCTGGGTTTGAGGTGACTTCAACTGTCGACCCTTGCCCTTCTTGGACAATTCGGGTGATTTGCCATCCTGTGAGTTAGTCTTGTGCCATTCCTTCATCCACATATGGGCAGGTTTCGCAGCATCAATGACCTGTTTTCGTGAGATAAACTCGTCGTGGCTCGAGGTGAGGAACTCAAAAAGCTCGATCTTCTGTTCAGCGTCGAACTGAGCTCGTAGCGTCCCGCTCGCGACCAACTGTCATCTAAACGTTAGCATGGTTTTGATTCAGATCTGCCGGAGTAGCTTACGTGAGATCCGGTCTCGAACCAATAGACGAGGCTGGCCTTGGAGTTCTCGATACAGTGGCAGTCTCCAGGAAGAGGTCGATCTGTCACACCCTTATCCATTATCAACTGCATATTCTTTACACCACTACCGAAATGAGTATGGAAGTATCGAGCAATAGCGGGATAAGCGATTTCATATTGCTTATCGGTTGTATCTTCAGCATCGGTTATGTGCAATGAGTGACGGAAGACACCATTTGGCGAGAAAAATCGCATCACAAAGCCGTTCCAGTAGGAGAGATCATCTCGCCCTTTGGAGCCCTATGAAATTTTGTTAGTTTGCTTTGCTGATATGCATTGCAATATATCTTACGGGGAAACCACTCAGGTGCTCGCTGAACTGCATCAGTTTTAATAAGCACTGGCCTTTCATGCTATCCCGTCGCTGTTGCTGGAGGATCTGGGTTTGTATCGCGAGTTGCTGTGCGGCGGCAGCGTTCATCTGATGCTGCTGAGGCTGAGCTTGCGGCTGCGGTTGAGCCTGAGCCTGGGTTTGGGGTTGAGCCTGTGGTTGAGCCTGTGGTTGAGCAGGAGTTTGTGGCACTTGGGGTTGACTCTGGCCGGGAGGCAGCTGGGTAGGTTGAGCCGGTGTTGAGCTAGGTGTTTGGGCCGGTGTTTGAGGGCCGGTAGGAGCCGGTGTACCGGCCTGCGACGACTGCTGAGGGGTATGCTGAGGTTGCTGCTGACCAGGCTGCTGTTGCTGCTGCTGGGGTTGGGGCTGAGGCTGAGGCTGTCCCTGTGGTTGTTGACCCTGTTGGTTTGCCATCTGATTTTGGAGAGCGAGCTGGTTTTGTTGCATGGCTTGCATGCTCTGGGCGTTCATTGGCATCGGTTGGCCTGGATTAGGCCCAGCTTGCATTTGCTGAGCATGAGCAGCCTGTTGCTGTTGTTGCTGCTGATGTTGCTGCTGTTGCTGCTGCTGTTGTTGCTGTTGCAGGGCAAGCTGCTGAGCCATAATCGCTTGGGCCTGGGGATGCTGTCCCTGATTTGTTAGCCGGGAAGAACGCGAAGTGGCACCTTGGGTATCAATCGACTTACCGGAGCTAGCCTTCCTCTTAAATGTTGGAGTTGCTGAGGGTTGAGCTGGCTAAATTGAGCCATGTTAATGGGCATGCCGCCACTCTGCATGTTGGCTTGAAAAGCTTGTTGAGCCATAAGCTGCCGCGCTTGTTGTTGATGAAGCAGCTGTTGCTGCTGCTGTCGCATCGCAGCCATCGCTTGCGGATTACCAACTGTGGGTGAGCCAATTAGCGCGCGCGCAGAGACAGGGGAGGGCAGGGACAGTGCCAGTAGGATAACACATACAATGCTGCTGTTGAAGTTGTTGCTGGAGCATTTGCTGCTGCGGATTGAGATGCTGCATAGCATGAGTATTTGGGTTCGCACCCGGCGGCATACCGCCCATGAGGGCAGGGTTTACTTGTGCTCCGGGAGCAGACACCATAGGTCCTCCGAATTGATGAGGCATTCCACCAGCAGGAGCGCCTTGCTGGCCTGGGTTATGAGGCATGCCACCAGGTCCCATAGGGTGACCAGCAACACCTGGATGTCCCATGCCAGCAGGATGCCCAGAGAAATTTGGGCCCATACTTGTTGCCATCATGACTAGTAGTCAGGTCGATTATCCACAGCGTGGATATCGACTATCGCGTTGGAATACTATCGCATGCGTTGAACAGGGAGGATAAGGAGAATTGGAAGACGACGCGGATGTGTGCGCGAGAGTGGATTGTTGGGTATTCGAAGTGGCGGAGGTTGTCTATACTAGGTATTTCGCGTGTCGCGACAAGACAGAATCGGGGGGCAGGGTGCGATAGCGATCGTGACTGAAACCAAATAGAACGAGGAGATGTAAGACAAAGTGCGAAGAGTTGAGGTTTTCGCTGTAAGATCGTAGGGCATCAAGGCGATAGAAGTCGTCAAGGCATCGGCGAGGGTAAAAGAGAATTATTTGGTGGTGTGGTTTCGCGCTGCGAATGCGGACAAGAGAGAAAACGAGGCCGACGGGGGGAAGAGGAGGTCGTGGGCGAATAAGGCGACGATGGGGCGAGTGGCACGTCACGAGATTCCAAAGGCCGGGACCAGCGAAGAGGTTAATAGAAGTAACCCGCGGACGGCCAGGAAAAACTGAGGCCCAAAAAGAGCGCCAATCTATGTGTTGAGAAAGGAATTGGAAGATTGTCGAATGACGGGGACCCAGGAGAATGCAATGCGAAAGACGCGGGAGAGCGATGCCACAAAGAGGGTTGATCCGCTTTCAGTACGGGGATGGGGAGAAGAACGGGAGTGAGTCGCAAGGCCAGGACGGGGACTGGGCCGTGGTTGAGTGGGCGTGGGCGGACGCTGGGTAGTGTAGTGTCTCCCGCACAGGCGCGATTAGGTTCAGTAAGGCAAGGTACAGAATAGACGGTACTGTACAGTATCCGCTGTCTGCTTCTGGGCTGGCTCTGATAATGCGACGGCGGACCCGGTACACAGGTACGGCGGGCACGCTGAGCTGACAGGAAAAGTAGAGAGGGCGCACGCAAGATACCAGGGTTGAATCTGACGTGACGGGGGGGTTGGTGAATCTCAGATCCAGCCTGGCTGAGTGTTGGTCGAGATTAAGAGGGAAGAGAGGAAGTGGAAGAAGAAGTGGGAGGAGTTGGCAGACCAGAAGTGAAGGGTGCTGCTGGTGAGTCTACCTATGAGGGAGCCTGCAGACTGGACTGAACGGAACCATGGAAGCAAGCAAAGCAAGGCGGAGGACTGGACGTCGAACCAAGGCGCGGAGTATCGGTATTAAAGAAGCGAGTTTGAACGAGCGGATCTCAGCTCAGATCTTGTTGGTTTGGTTTATCTGTGATTGTCCTCTCACAGAAGAGACCTCAATGTGACAATGACTGCGTCAAAGTACATTCGAAGTCGATATAGATTCGATAATGATCGACGGGCTTGCTCTTACAGACCAGGGGAGATCTCACTCGACTCGTTCTCTGTCACAATATCTCTGGGTCATAACTTTTGGGGGGAGCCTTTCAACCTTTGCGTCTGGCAGAGTTGGGCTAGTGGGTTTGGCTGGTATCTGCACAAGGCCTGATTTGCCAGTCGCCAAAGAAGTGGATAAAGCTGTCGGCGGATTCGGACCAGGGCCCCGAGATAAGAGTGGATGGTTATGCATTTATTAGAAGGACCTCCGAGGCGGCGTATGGCTTGTGGGGCTTATCAATAAGGCATACTCAAATTCCTTGCCAGGTGGGTCGAAAAATAATAGACACACCAGGCAAGGCTGACAGAAATATATGGTGACGATATTCGAAGACAGTGACTGGGAGAATTCTGTCGTCAACCCTCTCTCACTATGGTGAGAGAGCTTTTGGTGTGCCTATTATTTTTCGACCCACCTGCTTGCTCAAATAATATGCATCTCGATGTATTTTCTAACAGATATTTGTAGGAGGTTAATCCCACAAGCCTTACGCCGCCTAAAGATGAGACTTAAGCGGATCCCGCATGACTTAACAAAACAGCCACTTGAAGCTCGACATCCAGCGGGCATTGACTCCTTAAATTTGTCGCCTACACCAGCCTTCCTTCGGTTAGATTCCTCGATAGGTAAACATTTCACGTAAAACTTCAAGTGATAATCCCGTTAGAACAAAGCTTTCTGGATCCTTGCTGACACGCGAAGGTCCCTTCAAGCGGGTTGACACCACCCTGAGGGTCGGTATTCATCTCCAACCGCGTTTGTGTTGGTGGAGATGGCTAACATCAAATTCTGAGAAATCAACTTGCAACTCAGAAAAAGCAATATCGAGGACGCACACTCTCCATAAGAAAAAGTTAACAGAATCTTTCAGAACCATGACGCGGTTACGCTAATGGCCTCGTTAGCCTATTGATTCTGACAATCCATCCATCCATCACATGTGGAGGACAAGACAAATTGCTTCATGCATCTATCGCGATATTGAAGCGGGCCTTGAACTGGCTTCCGCCGCTAAAGCAAAAAAAGGTAAGAGTCCGGTCACGTGCGTTTGGTACAGTGCCGCGCAAACGTTAAATTTTCTTGCACTGTCTTTCAATATCTTCTCTCGATGCAGCTCTCAACTTTCTTCTCTCAAGCAAACAACCTTTCCAACAACAAACCGCCTCAACCTTCCTCCTTACACCAGCACCACGCGCAAGATCCCTCGACGACTGTCTTCTGGAGCAGCTGTTTTGATTTTGAACGTCTTTGTTCGAGTGGCCGGTGCCGTGTGTTGATCGTGTTGGATGTTTGCTTTTGGCGGTTTGTTCAGCAAGCAAAAAATTCTTTGCGGCCACGCGATTACTCTTACCCTGCATACGAATGGTAAGAACCACCACTCCCTCACTTCTGCCTCGCAGCACTCTTGCCCCTCTACATGATGACACTTGTTACAAGTCTTCTTTTCCCAACTGAATCGACCATGAAGATATTCTGTCTGTTCGGGCCCTAGGCCTGTTACTTGCCAGTATCAACGTCTGACTACACCAACCACATTCCACTTTTGTAGCACGCGCTTTGGCCGCAGCTTTGCTAACATAGCTGTTACAGATCTACAGAATTTGCTATTCCCATATGACTAACCTGCACAGCTTCAAGAAGCTCGCTGAAAACTAACGTAAGTTCATACATTTTTCCTTACGCAATAACCACCCCCAGTTTGCATGATGAAAGTTTCCTCTTAATTCGCAGTTTCCACTCGAGTCCCGATCGAGCCTTTTCTGGGACAGATGAGGGTTTATTCTTCCTTGGATGTCTGATCAAACACCACATCTTCACATTTCGCTGTTGACTACTTTTTCATGGGTCTCGAAGCTAACTGTTGAAAAGTTATAGATGTTACTATGGAAACTCTTCTACCTAAATTTGATAGAATAAACAAATATGATTTCGATCTCTTATTTCGGTTTGATCTTTTATATGACCTTTCATGTCCGCTCGTGTTGACCTGCACCGTGTTTGTAGAGTCATGATCGCAATGCATCATGACAACCTATTAAGTGCACCCACTGTCCAGTCCTGTTCCACGGGAGCGAGAGCATCACTCCTACGTAGTACACTCATGTATTCTGTGGGCCCTCATTTTGTTAGCATATCTGAATTTTTACGTCTATGTGGTTATCATAGGCCTTTTTATAATACTCGATTTCATGTATCGTTTTTGAGACGTGGCTCATAATCATACCAGACAGTTTCTAATACACAAGATAGTCTAAACAACACGAACTTCATCCCTCATGTCGTCTCTTCTCACTCTCCCGCCTACCATTCCTCTCCTGTTCCTTCCCGTCCTTCCTCTACCCAGCCAGTTAAGTTTCAACATCTTACATAGCTCCACGACCCTCTCGTTCCCTTCAGCGCCGACATCGCCCGCCGACACGCCCGACAGAACACTCATACACTGCAACATCCGACCAACCATCTCGGTGATATGCTTGGAGTCTTCGACATTCTGCTCCCGTTCTCGTAAGCTACCCAGGGAAGGCGGCGGTGGAATTCCACCGCCAGAGGGTGTGAAAGGTCGCAGACCGCCATCACTGCCGTGGCTGCCAAAGCTGACGTTACTGATAGCGCGGCTGCGACCACCGGCAGATCCTTCGCCGAGGAGGGTTGTGCCCGTCGAGTTGTAGGAGGCGTTGGATGGATCGAGGGACATGGCTGTGCCGGGGCGGCCGAATGATTCGGAGGGTGAGGTAGACAGAAATGCTTCCGGCGGAGATGACATGGCCATGCTTGCAAGTGACGATGGTAGAAACTCGAGAGAAAGCCGTGAGAAGATCGTCTTGAGCGTTTCGTAGCGAGGAAGAATAACAGTATCTCTGTAGGCGATGAGGACCAGCCTCCTGACATCGAGAACTGCTGGTGCTGGGGCGACACGGGCTGGCCTCTCTGAGGTAGATGACGACGCTATGGCACCGCCCCAAAAGTCGCGTGCCTGCTCTCCGGTCATGAGCGTACCACAACCTGACACCTCGAGATCCAGCGGGAGGAAGACAGCTTGCATGTACGGCAAAATGGAAGTGAAGGTGAACATCCAGAGCTCTACTAAGGTTGGGATAAACCGATCTTCGGGGGTCTGACGAAGTGTCCGGTCAAGTGACAAGAACCCGGTGTGCAAAAGATCACGAAGATCCTCCAGTATGGTGTTTGGCGAGCGTCTATGCATGCACCATTGTATGTGCATCTGGACAACTCTGTTGAAATCTTCCACGGGAAGACGCAAATCCTCGCCCTCAAAAATAACCAATAGCTTGGCTTTCAAATATGGCCACGCATCGTCCAACGACATGTGATTGTGCAAGCCAAGCTTTCCAGGATCAACAGGATCATACATAGTCGACTGCTGAGACAAGGACGGTAGACTGCTGGGTCCTGGCCATTCGCTCTGCAGGTTGAAGCTTGACTCGCTCTCTAGGCGGCTGTCGGATCGCTCACCTAGTTTCTTGTCTTTCTTCGCCTTGGCAAAAGTGGACGAGTTAGGTCCGGGGCTCGGGGGAATATTAAAATTGTAGAGGGGATTTGGCGCATTTGGATCTGTTGGTAGAGAATTGCTGGCCGCTGATGAGAGTGGGAGATGATATTCATCCTTGAGCTTGTGCTTCTGTCGTGAGAGGAAGTGGTGCTTCTTCTCCTTCTCTTTGCCCTTTTCCTTATCCTCAATAGGTGTTTCGATAGGTCGAATTGTTGCTGAAGATGAGTTATTGAGGTTGTATATGGACTGACTGCTCGGGTCAACAAGACTGTTTGTACTAAAGTTACCACGCTGAAGAGCTGATAGTGCCGAGCCAATCTTTCCCGGGCTTGGTAGTGGCTTCTCCTTTGTCTCGCCTTTTGTACTGATCTTTCCTGGGCGGGAGAACAGCTTGACTTTTGACTTTTCCTTTTCAACCTTTTGTGGTTTTTCAGACGCAGGGGGCAGAGGAGGCGGTTGGGAATATGGTTGAGGAGATACTCTGGGAGAGTTGTGACCAGATCGGGGAAACACAACGTTCGCGGCAGCTGTGGCAGCAGAAGAGTGAGGCCCGCCAAGTCGATCACTATGTCCCCCGTGATTCCCAAACCCAGTATCCCGCGGCGCGCTCGCCTCTGTCAAGCTCAGCATAGGTGGGCTCGTGGGTCCTTTACTTCCACTCCCTCGACGTACTCCATCGTTAGGGTCGCCAGGAAAAGGTACCGTCTGTGAGCGCTGGCGTGAATGGTTCTGATGTGACATGACAGCTGCCTGGGCTGCGATCTGGCTTGCCGACAAGCCGACATTGGAGGCAGATGCCGCCGCTGCCGCTGCCGCCGCGGCGGACGCAGAAGCCGTGGATGTGTTGTGATGAGACATGCCCAGATGCGAGGATAAATTCGAGGTGCTCATAGACGGCAGTGTAGGCTCAAATGAGCCTTGCGTAGCTGAATGCTTGCGCGCATGGCCTTTTACCAGCGTCACCGGCGATCCCTGGGTAACAGACCGCGCGTTCGCCGGTCGCGAAAAGTTGTGATGTCCTAAGCTCGCAGTGCTCGAGTTTCCATGTGTTGTAAATTGGGCGTATATCGGCGTCCTGGGAGACGAGGGCTGTGGCTGAGGAGGCGGCCGCGACTTGGGTATTGTAATAGATGGTCGAGGTGTCTCATCCTCGTCGTCTGAAGTCTCGACTCGACGTAGAGCAGGTCGTGAAGAGCTCGACAACTGCGAAGGTTGGGCGGAGGAGGTCGATATAGGAGAGAAGCTACCGGGGCCGCGGGGCTGGGAGCGTGAGGGTTGCATTGTTGTTTATGCGGCTTCAGGGCCGTTGTTACATCTTGATACCCAAATAGACGTGAGGCCAGATCGACAGGGCCCTTGGTGAAGTGGTGTTTGAGATTGGTTTCGGTTTTTGAGTTCTTGCTGAAGACAAATCGCTTGTTGTTCGCTGGAGATGATGTAGATGGTGATGTAGATCGACGTTGAATTAATGAAGAATACACTTGAGTGTTACTCGCATCATAGCCTGAAGTTAGTTGCGACAATAATTAAGCAAGCCACTTCGCTGACTAACTCTACCAACAAGGAAAATTTACAGCTGGGACCGGATCTGTATCAATGGCACAACAATTAAGATGAGATAAAACTAGCACATCTATTTAAACAAGATTTTATGATGTTCGGCGCGGAATAAGATTTATTTGATGATCTGTAGGTGAAAAGGACCGTTTTCTGGTAACCCACCCTATATCTCGATCTACAAGAACAACTGCAAGCATCCATTGGATGTGGGGTTGAAAAACAACCCCACGTCAAAGCAAGTCTTGAACATTCACCTTCCTCTATCACCAAATCTCATAATGTCGCAACCAACTCTTACCGCAGACTACACTTCCCCTGCCGGTGAAGGCTTCAAGGTCTCCCACACGCTCCCCGCCATCTTCTCTACAGTCTCCGCGGCTGATAAGTCATCATACCTCGAGGCTCTTCGTGCCTCTATCGCCGACACCCAAGCCACTATCAACCAGGAGCTCACTGCGCGAATGGAGCAGGACAAGGCGAGGGATGCTGCGGCCGAGGCTAAGGAGGAAGAGAACTATGGTGAAGAGGCGCAAGAAGAAGAGTATTGAACTAATCGTACCCGCATAAACCGACAGCAAACCTTCAAGATGTGTTGGAATATGAAGGAGATTTGAGAAATATCATACTCTACTGCCGCTCTCTTCCAAACCCGCCCAAGACTGCAACTGAAGCACAATCCGCCTAGCACTGGTCTAAGCATAAAACACCTGACCTTAGAACAACCATATCCATCAGGACGCTTTGCATCAACATTGTTGAATGTTAATCGGGAATGCCAAGCGTCTTGGTTACCGTTGATGAGGTCATCCACAGTTGTTCCCGAGCTTCAATACCAGTCGTTTCACTCTTGATGGACACCATTGAAACTGCACTGAAGCCGTATACCATCCGATAAGCGTCAATAAGGCAATCCCCAACAACCCACAGCACGACCAATCGCACAAGGGGGATGCCAGATAGATATTGTGTTCTTACCTATTATGAGATCTCGGGATGAATAATATCTATCACAAGTTCAAAGTCAAGGAGATTCAAGATTATTATGGCACAAATATTGACACGCACAAAAAGTAATATTAAATTGATGTCAAACTATGTGTATGAGAAAGAGAAGCAAAAAGCAAATACATATGCCAAAACCTTCTCCAAACACATGAATGGGAGAAACCTGAAGCGGATACAAACCTTTCGACACGTAGCGTCCCGCTCTCTTCTCGATGTTGACTGTGAGAGCCATGGTTAGGCGGGCTCTGGCAGAGAAAGCATCTAGGCAAACAAGACTTGTGCTTCACCATCAGTCAATCAAGCTCCTTTATAGAGACAATCCCGTGAGACGCACCTGATCGAGTAGTCATAGCCACGGGTGCAGAATGTGCACTATCATATATGACATTTGGCAGAGAAGGATGCATGCATGCTGGCCAGAGTTGTGCTTCACGCCCAGTCGGTTAAGTTCCTCTGCAGAGAAACTCCTGTAATACCCATTCGTCATAGCCACAAAGCGCAGAGACAACTATGTTCGAAGCGCGCAAGTCAGTGACCTCTAGACTACCCGTATTTCTTGTGCAAGTAGCCTTGTTACTGCTCATACTTGCAGAACAAACCAGCAGAAAACAAGCACCGCTGTAGGAGCTTGGGTGACAAAAACAGGCAAAGATCAAACGGCTATATCCCATGAATACATACTACGTAAGTCAGTACTAATCTAGTACCTAGGTACACTGTAATCGGCATTCAAAAGTAACCTAGTTTCTCAAGGAAACAGCGCTCCTGGAGAGCAACTCCCCCAGCCTTACAGCTCTCATCCCATGAATCCCAACTAAATCAAAATTGCAAAAAGAGCATCTTTGGCATAAGTAGATAGGTATGTAATCTGCTCTAGTACTAGAGAGAAGTAGCCCGGCTGCTTACCCGGATTGAGGTATTGGGCTAGATACATAGAAAACACACGGGAGCGTGCCTCATGCAGTTCAATATGAGTACCAACTCCCCTGGATCGGGAGCAGCTTTATTAGTTGCTATTCTCACCGCAGAATTAAACGGCATCCTGAGAAGAGAAAGAAGCTTCCCTGTCGGCCTTTTGTACTACTTTCGTGTGACGTGCCCTCCATGGTCTGGTGAGAGACTTCGTTAGATGGAAATACAGCACTGCGACAGGACAAATAACCTTGGGCAGGCAGGTAGCCTACTAGTGATGAGATTTACTCCAAATTTGTATTACTGCTCTCTAAGGAGGTACTGCATTCCTTGGAAGTAAACTCAAGATCAAGGGAGCTGCTGTATTTACCATGCTGCAGCGCCGTCCCTACTAACCAAAGGCTTATTACTCGCTAAATTAAATAGAGTGTTACCTAGGCTCGCAAGTGGGTTACAAAAATCGAGATTAAGGTATAAAGATGATGATAAATTACCTCAAGTCTTAGGGTCGAGAGGCCTAGTTATTTATGTCAATAGGCTCCTTTCTCCTGGTTATTTTCTGAACCACCTGGCCAGGGAGGTATGTGCAGTATGCCTAAGGTATAATAACCGATCCAATCCGTGCAAATCTTCCCCAAAATGAATTTCTAGAATCCTCGACCCCAGCTTGGTGCTTGGGAAGCGTCTACCTTGTTCCCAGTTGCTCGATTCAAACAGCCGTAGTGCACCACCGTGTTATCCGGCAGGACAGCTACGACGCTTCCACCAATACGCATACCTCCTCCGAGTTTCTTGTGACATACGACACAGTGTCGCTCGTCTGTAATGGCAACATGCCTATTACGCCCGCCCTGTCCGCCCTGTACATCATCACCAAGATGCAGTCGTGCAGCGATGGAGACGCCCTCAGCCTGTCGCAGACCAGCGACGATTCTTGCTTCGTTTACTAGGCTATTTGCAGAACGAATACGACCTTGGAAATAAGACTCCAGTGATCGGACGGGGAGATCATCTGGAATGAGACCCAGAGTTGAGGTTGCTGGGAGACGTGACCCGTGCTTTGAAAGCAGATCAAGTGCGGGTTCGAGATTGGGTTTTTTGGGCGGTGATGGCTGAAGATAGAGTGATAAGAGTGTGTGATAGATCGATGGCGTGGAGTTCTCAGGATCATCTCCATTGTCTTTTTCACTCGGTTGAGATGATGGAG
This sequence comes from Fusarium austroafricanum, assembly GCA_012932025.1. Taxonomy (NCBI): domain Eukaryota; kingdom Fungi; phylum Ascomycota; class Sordariomycetes; order Hypocreales; family Nectriaceae; genus Fusarium; species Fusarium austroafricanum. The sequence goes on along the minus strand of JAADJG010000384.1, from coordinate 33,157 downwards.
CGGTATCTTGGGTCGAGTTGACTCGGTTGCAGTATCTGTCGAAGTCAGCATATAAAAGATTGAGCCCCCAGTGAAATGCGTACTGTTCCGCTTTCTGATAGTCCCTCATCTTAAACACATATATCTCGAGGGCTTGTTTGTGTTGGCCCATGTTGCTCAACACCACGGCCTGCGCCTCGTAGAAAGCTGGGTCTGAGTTGACACAAGTCAGCATAAATAACTGTAGAATTAACAAATATCTTACCGTCTCTCGGAATTAGCCTGAACGCCCTGCTGAAACCATATACTGCACCCGGTTTTAAGTATTCGATGAAGCGTCTCATCAAGTCATCCCACTCTTCGCCCTTGTCCATCTTCTTCAAGTTCTCTACATAAAGCTCCACCAAACGGTCGTGAAGTTCTGGTGTCGTATCTTCGAGCTCGTTGATAATATGTTCCAGATAACGCCCTTCCAACTGTGTATCGACACCATGTAAGAAAGAGACAACCCTTTCTCGCGGAAGGGTTTCTGCGTTCTCAGTGTCGCCCGTGAAAATCTCTAGCGCCTCGTCTGGACTGGCTTTTAGGGTCCATTCTGCATGCTCAAGGATGAGGTCGATTTCTGATGGAGGGAGGTTCTTGAGGTACTGGATAGTGCGCTGCGGACCGTGAAGTTCTGGCGCGGCCTCATCTGGTTCCTCAGCAGCTCCAAATCGCTGTAGAAGTTCTAAAGCCTCTTTATGTAGCTTCTTGCCGTAGAAGAAATCTACCAGCTCAGTATAGCGACTGTGTTCCAAAAGCTTCTCATTGACCACGTTAGGGTCGCAGAAGTTGGGAATTCGGAACAGAGACCTGGCTAATGATGGCCGAGAGAACATGTACGCTCGGAATAACGTTGTGTCCACCAGGCGAAATGTGTTTCGGAGCTCCTCTTCAAGCTTCTTCTCGGAATCATCGAGCCCTATTCGCAGGAACTTCTCTGCTATCTCTTCTGTCGAGCCATTTCGATCACTTTGAGGCTTCAAGTTTCCAGTAACAGGATCAATCACCCGTTGTAAGCGAGCACGTGTTCCAGCAAGGTAACTATTGAGCTCTAGAACCGCGTTGGTCAGGTCCTTGTCTTTCAAAGGCAGATCCTCATTTGACTCAGTCTCCTTCACACTGGCCGCGTCATCGCCTTCAGCTGCCTCCTTCTTGGAGAAGATGGACGCGGTATCTGATTGGGGTCTCCTATAGCTTCCAGTGAGATATCTGGCGAACCCTCCTTTACTCGATTGAGGGGTGTCCTGTGTTGTCGGCTCAACGGGCTCGGGAGTAGTCGGACGTGTCCCGTTGGTCTTATTTGGTGTCCCTGGTGCTTCATCTGATTCTTGCTCTTCCTCCTCACGACCTGCCCATGCAGATAGTTCTCCCGCAATCGAGGGAGGAAACATCTTGAGCACTCGTACAGGAGGTGCATGTACAGTATCCTCGTTGAAAAGATCCATCGCTTGGCGATATTTCTTCTTCTTGAACAACCCCTCTGCTTTGAGCATTTTGACCTCACGTAGTGTTTGTGTCTTATTCTTCAACAAAGCATCTTCAAGCATCTCGAGAATGCTAATAGCTTCATCGAAATGACCGCCGTCAACGAGCTCCTGGACCTGAGAGTCGTAGTCTGTCGCATCCATCTTCCAAACACATCGTTCACTCGAGATGTGGAAGCCCTTGCCGGCATGTGCTAGGCTGTAAGTAGGTGGCGGGAAGTGAAGCTGAGCCGCTCCGGGCAGTGATAAGGTTTGAAGTGATGAGAGTGTTGTGGGGTTTCGGACTTCCAACGAACCCTTCGAAGGCGCTTGCAGGGCGAGAATATATGGGTACGAGTACCCTATTGATTCAGGGGCATGACCCCAGGGGATCTGCCGCCTATCCAGAGGCTTCCCATCATTGTCGATGAATAGTGTGTTGATATCTTTTGCAAGCAGCATCTCCCCTTCGGCTAGTTTAGCCGCCAAGGGCTTGGGCATGTAGCCTCCCAAGCCCATATATCCCATGCCAGCACTGCTCATGGCACCAAACCGACTGGTCTGTCCAGTTGCTGGTCCTGAACCAGGACTTACGATATCTTCAACTTCACGCGTAGCAACATTGACCATGACGTATCCACCATTCATACCGCACACCAGCTTTGTCGCACTCGCCCATGTTACTGATCGAATTGACTCAGCCAGTACAATCTCGTCCACATCTTCGGAAAGCTCGCTCTCAAGCCAACTCCAAAGCAATAATTTTCTCTTAACTGCAACAGCTAGTCGACTGACAATCTCAGGGATGCCCGTATCCGGATCCTTGACAATATTTGATGTTGATGCAAAGCATGAGGCGTTCTTGGTCCGGCTCAGAGTCTCGATAAGTTCGTATGACTTTAGATCGTGAAATGAAACATGATAGTTCGACAGGGACACGATTGTATTTGCATCCTTTATAATGGCCAGTTGCTCGATTGCTCGCGTCGAGAAGCGTTCCACCTCGCGCATCAAATCGGTTGGATTCGATGACTTTTGTGGAGCAGCATGATTGTCGTTCGCCGTGGATGGTGATCCGTTAGCATCTGCATTGGCGGAACCGTTTTCATGTTGTTCGATAGACTCGTTGAGACGGTAGATGCGAAGTGCGCCATTGTTGAGGCCGACGAGAACGCGGTCACCTGAGTATCGAGACTTAGTCAGTTGGTGCCGTGGGAATTGCGGTGAGAAGAGCAATGAGAGTCGCAGAGCATGCGCATACCGTAAGCGAGAATCGTCTCGATCTTGGACCTATCCTTCTGTCGCAGCTCGATGATGGGACGGGCTGTGAAAGCGGAGAGCATGGCGCCGGCCAGCTCGAAGCTGTAGAGGCTATTGGGAGATGGGGCGCATCAGTCGGCTCAAGAGTTGTGCAGGCGAAGGTTTTGCCAGTTCAAGACGGTTTCGACAAGTTTAGAGCGCAGAATATCAACACCGACACTCGACTTTGTATTGAGTAGTTGTTGGCGTTCAGGCAACTGAATTAACGAGAATGGTAGTTAGGTGTCGGTATCTCGTGGCAGGGTCATGCCGCCAACCATCGACGTCAACGGATGACCAGAGCTTCTTGCATGAAGTGAGTACAGTACAGCCGTGCGAATTCGCACTATGAGCGGCAAATCGGTTTCTGATATCATCAGGGTATCTAGGTAGTTTATCAAAGTATACCAGATGTGTAGACATAAAATTCCCTGTAAATACTTCATATGTGGTCCAAGGACATAAAATAACAATAACTTGCAGTTTATCCCACGCTTGTCTACACCTATTGATATGACGATGCATCCTAACAAAGCAAAGTAAGAGAACTCCCAACTTGAGATACCAAAAACAGCCGTTGATGAAATCGATCATGGAGAAGACCATCGACTCCCTTATACCCTAGTCAAGTCCAGCGACTTGCATGATCCCATATCCGAGAGTCACAACAACAATAAGAGTGATGATACTGCTTGGCACACCGCGACTGATGAAATGTTTGACCTGCAGGTAACGCGTGCCAAAAGGATCTTCCTTCATGATTGCAGCTGTTGCGAATCAGTATTACGTTGATACCTGTAATCGGGCGAAACTTACTCATATTAGGGAAACCACTGGTTGGTAGGCCCATAGCGGCACTGCACATGAGCACACCACCCATGACAAGAAGGTTGGGATGAGGCTGATCCATGGCGACGCCGACATCGAACACAAGTGGCAAGAAGATTAGAGCAGCGACAGTATGGCTGATAAAAGTCGCAATGACCAAGATCAGAGTCGAGAAGACAACCAAAACACCGTACAGGCTCATGCCCTCAACCTTGTCGGACACAATCTCGGCAAGAGTGTGCAACAGACCAGAGGAGCGCACAGCTTTGCCCAGCGATAAACCACCAGCTGCAAGGATAATGATGGTCCAGGGGAAGTTGTTGAAGTCCTCCTTTGTCAGCAAACCAATACCAAAGAAGAGCACAATGGGGATGATAGCAATGACACCCATATCGCCAAATTCGTCCTCAAGCTGGTGGCTAGCACACCACAAAGCAATGGTTGAAAGAGTGACAATGGTCACAAACCACTGAAGTCCCGTAAACTTCTCTTTGACAGGTCGAATAGGTGCGATTATCGTGCCCTTGCCTGGCTGAAACGTCACAAGAAGAAGCAGCCAGATCAGGACAATCGAAAGAGCGCCCACGGGAATAACGATAAAGAACCACTGAAGCCATGTAGGTGCGGGCTGCATGATTCCCATGGCGACAACGTTTTGTGGCGATGCAATGGGAGAGAGCATTCCACCGATGTTAGAGGCGAGCGCGATGCCGATGATAACGGCCTTGGACATGTTGGAATCAGAGGGTAAGGTTCGCAGCATAGGCTATTCAATTGTCAGGATTGTAACATCGTGCAGTTTCTCAATAAACTCACCTCAATGATGGAATAGCACAGAACAGGAGCAGCAACGTTGCTGATCAGCATTGACGCAAAAGCAGCGACAAACATGTTGGCAATCAGCACAGTCTTGGGCTGAGTGCCAGCCTTGCTTAAAACGAGAGTAGCCAGCCGCTTGTCGATGGTACACTTGGACAGGGCGGCTGCCAGAGTGAAGCCACCAAGAAGAAGCATGATGACGGGCGTCCACATAGCAGCGAAGATGGCAGCTGTGGCTTGTTTGGAATCAAGACGCTTATGGGACTTGCCAGGTGTCTCATCACGAACGACATTCAAGACGACAGACAGGAAGGGAATAAGCAATGAAGTCACGAAGAGGGGTATGGTCTAATAAGGAGGTCAGTTTTGGTAGATCGTGAATTCATCTCATGGGGCAGCTTACCTCAGTGGCCCATAACAAACTGACAAAAACAAGCATCGCCAGACAGTTCTGTTGCTCAGGCTTCTCCATTATGGGGAGCAACAGTAACAAGAAAAAGACAGTGAGGCAAGCAACCAGGGTCCAGAGAGACGAACTGGCAAGCCATGGGGGAAAAGTGACCTTGCCGAAAGGCGTGCGGATCTGAGTATCTCGGGGCGCCTTGGCCTCATCGCCCTGTAACCTCCTCGTCACATTTCCTCTCTCTTGGCCAAGCAACGCCTGTCCCAAGCCTGCAGCCTCAGCTCTGCGCTCGATCCCGATAAGATCTCGCCAGACAGTGTTGCGCTCCCAAACAACGTGTTCCCTGAGATGTGAACGAAGGTCTTTGCGGGCAAGCTCCTCATCTCCGCCAGTGACAACCTCGGCGTATGCCTTCTCCATCTTGGTGATGTTACCCTCGAGAACACGCTTCGTCTCATCCTTGAAGGGATATGCGGTCTCGACATGGGCTCGCAAATAAGGACCCTTGAGTTCCTTGTCAAGGATCTTATCGAATTTCTTCAGAACCTTCGCGAAACCGGTGCGGTTGAGCTGGACAAATGACTTGAGTTCGCAGAGTGACACATAAAGGCCGATAATGCGCTTCTTGAGCATGATACCTGACGAAAGAATATTCGAGGAGAACATGAGAGCTTGGTCATCGTTCTCATCTCCTATAGTGCTGTGCCTTCTCATATCTCGGCCAAACTCAGTCGAAGTGTTCAAGTCTTCAGAGCGCGGCTTATTGATATTGGGAAGCGTGCGTCTTCGGGCCCCACTGCTTCGTCGCCTCGTCGTCAGCCCAGTAGTCTCGTCCTCTTCCTCGCTCGCGCTCTCTTCGTTGTCGGTGCTGCGGCTTGAGCGAAAGCCGTTTCTACCATCAGCTCGGTTTGCTGATGAAACAGAAAGCCTGCGCAAGTAACGGTTATCGGCAATAGCATCCTCGGCCTCCTCGCCAACGTCACGAAGCAGTTGCGCAGCTTCTTCGAGAAGCTCACCCTCTTTGGAGACATAAAAAGAGCAGATCTTTTCCAGCTCAACACCAAGAGCTCTAGAGAAGACATCTTCGGCATCTTCCTGGTTTATGAGAGGCCGTGATTCGGCATCACCAGTGCTTCCGCGTGCCTGATGGGCAGTCTTTTCGAGGTGGTAGATTCTATAATGAGAATATTAGCTCACGTGCCACTCCGACGTATTAAAGGCCAAACGTACAGCTTCTTCAGGTTGCTGTAAGCAATGTAATGGCTGCTCCAGTCAGGAACAGCATTGAACTGAATACTATGCGAGAACTTCATCTCGTCCCGTTCTTCAAGCCAGCGGCGCTTCTCGTCTCGTCTTGTCTGTCGTCTGACTTCGCGATCTTGTGCGTCTCGGCGAGCCTGGATGGGGGGATAATCGACAAGTTCGAACTGCTCGGTCTGCTGGGTGCTGTTGCTCGTATTTGCACTACTGTCGCGCTGATGCTGATACTGCTGTGGTACCAAGACCGGGTCTTCTAACGGGGAGGCAGCAGCACTCCCTCCTCGTCTCGGATGGGCGTCGTGGAGGCGGGTTTGAAACGTGGTGAGTGCAACGCCGGGAAGAAGAGAGGAGGGATCGTCGAGGGGTGACGGTGAGGGAATGGTTGCGACTTTGAGGGTCAAGAGTCAGGATTTTTCCTATTATCGACAAAAGAGTCTTGAAAAGATGTAGTGTGTCCCAGTGACGGAAGGCATGTGCTTCGAGGGTCCCAATTGGGCGTCGAGGCCCGTAGCGGTAGTGTCAATATCCCCTTCAAGTGGACTGCGGACTGTGGACTGGACTCTGCTGGACTGGACTGTGGATGAGGAAATCGTCGCGGCAGCCCCGTTGAACCCCCAAAAAAAGAAAAGGTACACCGTTAACGTCTCCGCTGGTATCGCACCGTATACTGCAGGCTCTGGACGAGCGGTTTCTGTTAGGGCTTGTACGAGGTGACCATATGACGGTACAAGGACAGAAGTGAGGCTTGGGTGCAATGCATAAAGAATCAGATCGAGGGCAAAGCAACTGTGAAGAGTCAAGCAACATTGCATGCAAGTCAAGGGGTCGATGCGGATACTAGCTGCAAAGGATCACCGAAGTCGCCTGTGATAGGCTGACTTTGAGTTTCCGCGCCGACCCTTGCACGCTGTGACGTCGACTTGGAGTTCTTCGGGACTTGCAGAAGTTGAAGTTGCAACAGGGACATACATATTATTAGCAAATACGTTGAATGTGAGAGGCTGAGTTCAACTCACAAGGTAGAGCGCCTATATATAGACGCTGAGAGAAGTTTCATTACGTTATACTCTGTTTTTCATCTAATTTGCTTTACAGTTAAAGATTCATTCTCGTTTCATTGCAAGGACCCATGCAAATACGACCACCACGAAAATGCATGATATAGGCGTTGGTCAAAATTCGCCAAACCAGGGGGACGAAACTAAGAAGACAAAGGTGTAAAATGTTGGTGTGCCCCAGAACCCTCACATGATAGAAAACGTGGGCAAATCCCCTGAAGTAACAGGATGGCTTCATGAGGCTGCACCCTCTACACTTTGTACCTAGGCTGAGACACGGAAGAAGAGGGTAGGTAGAGGTCAGGCGTCGATTTGGAGCGTGGGGGTATGTACGGGTGGCGGTAGATTCTCCAAATCTCCAACTCCATATAGTCACACAAGTCAAACAATCATCAACCGGAAACAAACAATCACTATCAACTAACTACACGTATAGCCTGGTATCTTTACCATCATACGTTTGATTAACGCAGATGAACATCATCCCGCCACGCTCAATCTAATTCCCTAACATCTGCTGTAGAGCGTTTGTGCGATATGTCTCACTTCTTTCCACCAACTCCTCGTGCCGTCCCTTTTCGACAACCTTACCTCCCTCAATCATAAAAATGACATCTGCCTTGCGCACCGTGTGAAGCCTGTGTGTAATCGCGATCACGGTAATACCACGTGCAACACGCTCTAGCCCCTCTTGCAGAGCCCGCTCACTCTCGGCATCAAGTGCACTCGTGCTCTCATCAAGGAGGAGCAGCTTAGGCTTACGCATAAGGGCGCGCGCAATCGCTAGGCGCTGACGCTGCCCACCGGAGAGGCGCGAACCGTTAGGGCCGCACTCAGTGTCGTAACCGTTGGGTAGTTCCATGATCACGTCGTGGATGTTAGCAAGCTTGCAGGCTTCGTGGACCTCCTCCTCTGTCGGCTCGCGATCTGGAGTTGAACCTAGCGATACGTTGAACCGGATTGTTCCGTCGAACAGTGCACAGTCTTGGGGAACAACTGCAATATCGTTGCGGAACTCAGTTCCTTCGCGTGCGCAAATATCGATACCGTTGATCTCGACGGTTCCGCTTGATGGCCGATACATGCGCTGAACCAGCGACATGATGGTCGATTTACCGGCGCCTGAAGGTCCGACAAGGCCGACAAATTGACCAGCCAAGATGGTAAAGGACATGCCCGTAAGGATCTGGATATGAGGCCGAGCCGGGTATGAAAATTTGATATCCTTGAAGACGATGGTGGCACCCTTGCCTCCCCTGCTCTTGGCAGGTACTTCAGCGCGAGCTTCAACATCCTTCTCGGTGTTCTCAGCAGCAAGTGCGAGCTTGCCCCTTTTAGCATCTTCTTTGGAAGATCCGAGATTGATCAAGTTCAGAATCCGAGAGGCAGCAGCTCTGGCTCGAGATACTTCGGGGGCCAGACTAAACATTTGACCCCAGAGCTGTGCACTAACAAGCATACAGATGAGAATGGTGAAGAAATCTCGCTGGCTTGCCTCGCCTGCGGTGATACGCGTCGACCCCCACCAGTACGCAAATGCGTATATAAGGTTGCCCGTGCTGTTGGCCAGAGAGAGCCACAAATTGGCATACATGGAAGCTAGGGTGATCTCCTTTCGAGGTGCTTTAAGAGCACGGCGGTACGAGGCCATGACTTCCTCTTCGATAGACAGTGAAGAGATAGTCTTGAACGAGTTGACGGCCTCGTTGGCGATACCAACTGCACCAGAAAATGCGCTAGCATGGCGTCGCTCGAACTTGGACAGCGACCGAAGTTGCATGATGCCAGAGCCTAGAAGGACAGGCACAATGACCAAGCACACGACAGCAATCTTCCAGGCAAGGACATGTGAGAGGATGATGGCGACCAGAAAGTTGACCATGATAGAGAAGATGGTACCGATGATGGAGCCGCTGAACCCACCGACCGTGGCGGCATCTGTCGTGATCACAGAGAGTAGCGCAGTCGGTGTGCGGCCCTCTGACTGGTGCCAATCAAGATCCTGTTCATATAGAGATCGGAAGCAAAGGACTCGGATCTTGTATAGCAACTTCTCAGCAACCATGCCAAAACCGGTCCAGCTTGTGGTGTTGGCCAACAGCTCGACGCAAGCAATCAGGAACCACATGCCGCCAAAGAATTTGCCAGCCCATCTAATATCGCCAACGGGGTTGCAAGGGCTGATGTTGTCAATGGTGTAGCCAAAGATCAGACCGGAGGAGGAGAATGTGAGACCAACGATAGTGGCGGCAAAGAGGCAGACAATAATGAGGAGGAGATACGGTCGGACCATTCCACTTATGGTCTTCACGATAGTCCATGCAGACTTATTAGAATCAAGAGCGGTGTCTCCTTCAAGAACATCCCGCTCCTCCTTGGCGCTCTCTTCTTCTGTATCCTCTGTAGCTTCCTTTTCCATGTCCTTGATCTTAAGATCCGTGATGGAGTCCTTTTCCGTGTGGATATTATCAGTACGAACAGTGCTTGTGGTCGAGCCCGCATCTTCCGAGTCAACAGTCTGCAGTCGCACCATACTAGCGTATGAGCCATTCAAGGCCATGAGCTCGAGGTGGTTGCCTTGCTCGATAATCTCACCACTGTTCATAACGATAATGTTGTCAGCGTTTTTGATAGTTGACAGACGGTGAGCAATAGCAATGACGGTGCGGTTCTTGGCGATGGATTCGATGGCCATCTGTATACGATGTTCGCTTGCAGAGTCAAGGGATGCAGTAGCTTCATCGAGGATGAGAATCTTCGGGTCGCGGATCAGGGCTCTGGCAAGTGCAAGACGCTGTCGCTGACCACCGCTGACAAGCTTTCCGCCTGTACCAACCAATGTACCATAGCCATATTCAAGCCCGCCAATGAAACCAGCTGCATCCGCGAGCCGGGCTGCCTCTTGAACACGATTGACAAGAGCGACCATATCCTGGCCAAAACTCCGGGCTGCGGTCGCCAAATCCTCACCCTGGCGGAGCTTGGCAGCAAGTTCAACAAGGCCAGTGCCGAGAATAGTAGCTTTGAATACGTCATGTTCAGGCTGGGGCGAGTTGAGAATACCAAGAGCGATATTTTCGACTATAGATCGGCCCAAAAGAGAAGGCTCCTGCTGTACAAGGCTCATATGGCTTCTCAAACTTTTGACATTCAAATCCTTGAGGTCATGGCCATCAAGCAAGACTACTCCTTCGGTAGGGTCATAGATGCGCGATGTCAGACCTGCAATAGTTGACTTGCCACTGCCAGAAAGACCAACAAGGGCGGTATGTTTGCCGGCGGGGCACTCAAATGAGACATTCTTTAGAACGGTGTGATGAGGTCGTGAAACATAGGCAAAGGAGACGTTTCTGAAAGATACGGTTCCCTCGACTGAAGAGAACTTCTCTCCTTTATCAGATCCGGTGTCGATGTTTGCACGGCTGTCCATATCTTCGCGTAGTTTCTCAAAGGACCCAACGGCAGCGCCAACGAGGGGCAAGAGGGGGGCAATACCACCAAGAACAACGCAAGCTATTATGAGTCAGTCAATAGATTCAAATATGCAATAATTTACATACCATCGACCAGCAGAAGAATAACGGTATAGATGTCACCAACCGACGCATTGCCATCACCCTCAACCATGCTCGCAATTTGTGTACTACCCTGCCAGAAAGCAAGGGCGTTAGCAGAATAAGCAATGAAGTAAAGCATTCCGGCTTGGATAGCAGCAACGAAAGCCTTGTTGATACCCTGCTTTCTCGCTCCCTTCATCCTCTCGGCAAAGATGGCTTCTAGCCGAGGACCTGCGCCGAATGCCTGAACGACAGGGATGTTTGCGAGAACCTCTGACGCTATGGAAGATGCAGAGGCGATCTTCTCGGACATTGCAGTTGTGAACTTTGCGGTGAACATGCTACCCACGGTAGCGAGTAGCATGAATGCAGGGACGAGGGATACAAGAATACCAGCGAGTGTAGCGTTCTTGATAAATGCGACCACATATGATGAGACAAAAAACGACGTGCATCCTAGGATGATGCCGACCTTCTCTGAAGTACCCGACTGAATGGTCTGAATATTCACGTTGAGACGAGATGTGATCTCTCCAGCCTGTCTCTTATCAAAGAAGGTGGCGTCTTGCAACAGAATGCTCATAAAATAACGATCGCGGATGCGGTTCTCGAGACGACGACTGAAGATAGACCACGACACAATGTAAGTGTAGATGAGCGCAAAGCTGATCACACCAATCCACGTGATCATAACAACCTTTTTGTTGATGCTGGCTTGGAGTTCTTGAGGCGAGTATTGAGACACGATCTCACCATTGTCGCACGATGCAGTATTGAGATCGTTGACAAGCTGGCCGAAGATGATACCCATCAGAGGGAATGGGGCTCCAGCGGCACAGGCTGTCAAAGTTCCTAGGATGAGAAGCAGGATATCAATCCATGTTGGGTTGGCGTAGAAGAGGAGTTGAGAATAGGTGAAGAATGAGCGTAGAGTCTGTGAAGGGAGCGTGAGTTGAACATCGAGTCGCAAGAGAAAGACCTGTGTCTCTCTGGTAGAGACTCACCTTGTTCTTCTTCTCAGGTGGCGTCTGAGATGTCACTGCCACTGGCGAGGCCCTTGTAGACGGCCGTGGTGAGTGGCTGGGTTGGCGTTCGATAGCTGAGTTGTTGAGTACATTGATCACTGCCTCTGTAGTAGCAGCATCAACCTTTGTAGCTTCATGATGCGCAGGTTCAGTAGAAGGTGTTTTGTTTTTGCCAGCAGCATTGCTGTGCTGCTCAGGTGAAGCCGAAACCATCTCGACTGTGTAAGTCGCAAAGACACAGATGAAACTTAGTAACTTGTCACCTTACAGGCGAACGCAAGAAGAAGAGAAGAAAGAAAACTCACGATGAAAAGATATGCTACGCCGTACTAAGGAGTGGACCTTGGAGATACAAGTCCAGTAGATCGTTTGTTGCAGTGCATAGTCGTCTTGGCATGAGCACCAGCCCTGGATGATCACTAGGGAGCGGACAGTTAAGGAAACCGAAACGGGGCCGGAGCCGGCGCAGAGCCTCTAGTTCGATGTCAAACAAGCATAATTTTACAGTCTGTTGACCCTGGTGTTTGCTTGGCAGCTCTAATGGGAATACGGCCGCGGTGCTAGAGAAACGAAGGATTTAAACCCCCACTAGGTTAGAGGATAAAGTCAAGAAGATGAATTGGCTGGTTGGATTCAGGATGGAGAGGTTAGATACACGGAGAGCTAAGAATGAGAATGGATTCGTGATATGATATCTTGTCTCAGGTGAATATCATCAGGCAGAACTTGAAAAACTTCATCTTCGCCCCAGGATGATGAGATTGAGTATTCCAACCTGTATACGTATTCAGGTATTTGAGATACTTCTTGTTCCTTTGGAGGGAAGACAGATTTTGCGATTAGAACCCCATGAGCCCAGGTATTTCCTGAGTGAGGGATTCCTACGTCCTTAAACTTGATCCATCGGCGGGGCGAACTAATCCAAGTTGTCAGGGATTCTTCGGATCAGATAATTCTTTCCCGACCGTTTGGGATTGAGTTATCTGATCGGCGTGCAATTGATCCCTCTATCGGAATTCCGAACCGAACAATGCACCGAATCGGCGGATTTGGAGGACACAGTAAAGAACTCTCTGGTTTCAAGATGGGCATGATGGAATTGCAATAAATAGTCTATATAGGTTGTTGAGATAGATTGAATATCCATTGGAGAGAAAATATTCGCCAAGGTTGGCCGAGTTGTGAAGTTTGAAAATGGCTCACAACATCCACCCGACGCTCATGGTCATGATACATCCTTGCTTTTCCAACAGGCAAAAACGAATCGGCTCAGAATATTCTTTCCTCCCCTCAGAATGACCGCACGATGGAATAATTACGCTATAGAATTGTCAGTCTGGAGATGATCGGAAACACTATGCGTGGATTTGATCAGATAACGGTATTAACACTGTATAATCCATCTTCACAACTGAAATTGTGCCCTCGTACGTTCATGTTCTACGATGACTCAGCGGAAAACGGCTCCCCGACGGATCTGATAATTTTGTCTCTCGCCAGGGATGCCCAGGCGTGTCTTCCTCTTGGCCAGTCAGGTAGGCGAGTTTTGGTGGCTGGCTCTAAGTGTCTAGGACGGATCTGATAACTTTAATAACTCCACATCCATCCACTCTAAAAAGTTCCCAAGACTAATACCAATACCATCCATGACCATGGGGCATGCCCCGCTACATCTTAAGGAGTACTCTTCTCCTACTGGCCATCTTCTGATGCCCCAAGTTGCCTGGGAATCCTGATGGGAACGACCCTTGTTCAAAGCCAGGTCCGGTCTGGGTCCGACACTGAAGCCCTTCTTGCGGCTTTAAACCGAGTACGGATACCGTATATTCCTTGTCGTATCAGATGCAGCTCCGCGTCACTGGTGCTCTTCGCCGGGTGCTCTCGTTTACTCCCGGATATTCACCTCTCTCTCCTTATCTTTCATACTGATTCAAGTATTTCTTCCTCGTCTTCCCACGTTCTGGTTTCCGAGATCCTAGCAGCATCCGTCAGCTCATGTTATTAGTCGAGTGCCTATCAGGCTTTTTTGAAAGACAGCTCAAAGCTACCCAAACCCTACGGTTGTTCACCACTGGTGTCTCACGCCCAACTGCTATCGTACCAAATCTTCAGATCTGTACAAGATCTTTCGTTGCAGTGCCAGATCTCCTGTTTCCACAAAGAAATCGTCTTATATCCCACTTCCCCAAGACCTTCGCTACAATGGGCTCACTCCCCGGGTCATCCACCGCTGTCCGCGTCCTCATCCTTGGCGGTTGTTATGGTGGTCTATCTGCTGCTGTCAACCTGCTTGATCTGAGCCAGGGTTATTCTCCCCGCATGAGTTCTGAGCCTTATATCCACCACCCTGATCTCCCTTGTTTCAACATTGACATTACCATCGTCGACGAGAGAGATGGGTACTGTAGGTACCCTGCAACTCAGCTTCTAGTTAGGCGTGACTATGTGATCAAACTTTGGGAGCTGACTGAGTTACAGACCACTTGATCGGCTCTCCTCTGGCTCTTGCCGACCCCAACTTCTCCAAGAAGAACTGGGTCAAGTACTCTGACATCCCTGGACTCAAAGATCCCAGCATCAACATCATACAAGGCTCTGTCATCAACGTCGACCCCGCGACCAAGAAGGCTACCATCTCAGCTCATCTCACTCAGGAGAATAGCATTCTTGACTACGACTACCTTGTCGTCGCCACTGGTCTGCGACGCGTCTGGCCCGTCGTACCTCAATCTAAGACCCGAAAACAATATCTCCTAGAGACCGAGAACCATATCAACTCTGTTCAAGACGCCAAACATGGTGTCGTTGTCGTTGGCGGAGGCGCTGTTGGTATCGAAATGGCGGCTGAACTCAAGATGGTCAAGCCTCACCTCAAAGTGACCCTCGTTCACTCCCGTAACAAGCTTCTTTCTTCTGAGGGTCTTCCCGATGAAACCAAGGATGTCGCTCTTGAGCTGCTTCGTGAGGCTGGTGTTGAGGTTCTTATGAGCCACCGCCTAGCTTCTAATAAAAAGGTCGAGACGACTGACGGCAGCGAAAAGTACGAGATTGAGTTTACCAATGGACACAAAATGTTTGCCAGTGAGGTCATCATGGCTATTTCTAAGAGTGTTCCCACTTCGACCTATCTGCCTACCTCCGCGCTCGATGAGGAGGGCCTTGTCAAGATCAAGCCCAAGTAAGTGATATGAAGTTACTTCTAGTATTCTCCCAGCCACTGACTCTCCTCCACTTAGTTTGCAATTCCAGGACGGCACCCCGAATGCTGAGTTACACTACGCCGCCGGCGATATCACCAACTGGCCTGGCATCAAACGGTGTGGCGGTGCCATGCATCACGGCCATTACGTAGCGCAGAATATCCATCAGACCATCCTCAGCCAACGAACTGGCCATGCACCCGAGTTTAAGGATCTCGTAGTATATCCTCCCGTCATTGGACTCGCAGTTGGAAAAAAGGCTGTCGCATCCAGTCCTGACACGGGCACAGTTTCCGGCGAGGATGTTGCTCAGTCTTGCTTCGGAGCTGACCTTGGCTGGACAAGTAAGTTTTAAGTACCTGAGGTCTGTTCATAAAGACAAAGTTGACTAAACATGATAGTTTGCTGGAACTATATGCAGCTCGGCGGCCGCAAGACTGACGAGGCCAAGGCTTAATATGAAATGATTACAGAATCTGGCGTTTTGGATATATATGTGGTAGACAGACATAATACGCTGGATGCATTGGCATCGCGAGCATGTTGTCTTGGATAGAATATTTTCTTTCACGATACCGACCTGTTTAGTTGAGTCAAATTTCTCTGTCTGATACACAGATTGCAAGACTTTTGTATAAAGAATGTTCCACGTGCCTTGGAGGCTGGCACCGCATTGTATTAGGTGAATATCAAAGCGTTGGTCCAAAGATAACTAATGAAATATTCAAAGTTAATTGAATTTGCAGTATGTTAGACAGTAGTTTCTGCTATAATTCGCCTGCACCTTCAAGTTTTAACGATGGATCTTTGTTAATTAAACGTGAGGTATTTTGTCTGTTGTTTTTGATTGTGAAAACGACTTCCTTATACTATTTATATACACCTCAACTCCTGAAGTTTTATATGTAGATCTAGCTTTTGTAATAGCCCTGGTTTGAGAGGCTAGGACATTAGCTACTAATGAGAGGGTATTAATAGGGCGTAGGAAGCTTAATAAAAAGAAAATATCTCTTATTTATAAAGCAATTTTAAGGCTTTTTATCAGGCAAAACTGGCCTATATTACCTATAAAGGGGGCCTTATATGCAAAAGGTCGTCCTAAGGTGCAGATGATATGTCCCTTGACCTGTTTACAATCTCTAATGTCATAGTCTCTTCAAAAAAGGAGAGACAATAACAATGGCCAATGTTGAAGTGCCACCAATCAACACCATCTTCTGGGCCTCTGCGTATGCCTCTTGAATAGTGATACATGTCTCAGATCCTCAAGGACATGATAGCTGTACAGGAGTTGATTCGTAAATTGTAGTCAAGTTAGCTTGCGCTTCCTCTTGTAGGCGTCTGTCGAGCTCCTTGGGAAAGACGCCTTGCCAAAGCCGCAGCGATAGACAGACCGATACCTCCTCCAAGTCTAAATAGCATGGACTGGATGTCGATAACTATATCAATAAACTTCTGATCCACAGCAACCATGGCGGCAGTCTGCTCGCAAAGAATAATGGTGCCGCCAGCGAGGGCGGTGAAGATCGGACACATGACGATGTATTCGATGTCGGTATCGATGTCGGAACTTGAGTATTAACCCAACGCCGAGTATGGTGAATCCGACATCAAAGAAGAGACAGAGCCACTTGAATTTTCCAAAGCGTCAGATGTATAAGCCAACAGGGATAGACCAGAGGCATGCCCCGGTGGTGTAGATACTGCTCACCCACGTCTGCTCCACGACGCTGGAATCGACGAACCTAATACTGAGCGGCCTATGAGAAGATTATATGGCAGGAACTTGGCAGGAGCGAAGAATTTCTCTCATATGGCAAATGTGATGATAAGAAGACCACTAAAGATGAAGAATCAGATGACTATGGGTGCTTTCCACCGCTCTGCCTGGCATGAGTAGATATTGAATGGGTGAAGAATGAGAGAAATGCCGGCTAGGATGAGAAACAAGCTAATTGAATCAAATTAACGGGCGTAGTGGTAGATTGACGGATACTATGTTCGGTTGCCTTCACGCTCAAAAAGAAGACCCATGCGCTTAGCTTTGTAGTAATGGTGGATGAACAGACCAAACAAGGGCAGTGTTACAGCAGGAGTAACTATACAGAATACATCATACCCTCAGAGGAATCTAAGGTCGTTGAGAAAATCTGTTGTCATGTGCCCAGTAGCCCAAGTGGTGATGATGTAGGGGGACGAGGCATATGTAAGCATGAGGGCTCGGTTCCTGAGGGCAGAAGTATCGGTGATGAAGATGATAAGGGAGTGATCGAGGCCATTATATCTAAAGATTGGTCCATTTTCTCGAATTTTGAAGGCTGAGATAAAGGACATACCCAACCCAGTAATAGACTCGAGCTGCGGCATAAATCTCAACGCCATTGCAGCCAGCCATCATGACTAGTCCCAGCGTCAAAAGTCACAGAGACAAGCAATATCCCTGAGGACGGCCAAAGGCATCAAGAATCTTAGCAAGCGTGAGTTTGAAGACTCCACCAATGGTAGAGCTCATGATGTCAGTTGTTGGTGTAAGAGAGTGCGCCGGAAACGTAGATGTAACATACCTAGGGCTTGAGGGCATTCGAGTTAGCCTGCTGCATAGGTTGGACAAAGTAAATCATCCACATGGAGACATATGCTGTGATGAGGGCTGAGCGTGTCCATACTGACACAATGGCCTGCATATTTTGCACACCGGCTTTTGCATCGAGATTGACGGCTTTTCCATCATCTTTGCCGAAGACAACGTATCGGACACGCTGGCTTCCTTACTGTGACCAGTGCTTTCAGTGTCGCTTTCTGGCATCGTGCCTAGCGATATCTCAGTCATTGCCCATGAAGATGAAAGTCCTACGATATTGAATCTTAAGAAGCGGAAGTATTTGAACCAAAGAGGCACCCCTAACTAAGGTTATACTGAATGAAAGCTTCATTTGGACCGATACTTTCTTCAGTGGAAGATGGACAAAAAGTAATT
Source organism: Fusarium austroafricanum (assembly GCA_012932025.1). Lineage (NCBI taxonomy): Eukaryota > Fungi > Ascomycota > Sordariomycetes > Hypocreales > Nectriaceae > Fusarium > Fusarium austroafricanum. Next base: position 15,247 of record JAADJG010000384.1, on the reverse strand, counting down.
GGGAGGTCTCTGTCCAATTAATAACCGAAGGATTGAGTCTTGTTCTACTCTTCAATAAGGAATATAGTTGCTTAGTGGCCTCAGAAAAGGGTCTAGAATACGCCTATTAAATCTTTCTCCTCAATCTCAAGGCGTGCCGTGTTCCGTGTATCTCTCCAAGGTTGCTTCCACCGGAGAAACGCCAAGAAATGTGGACGAAAAGCGGAGAAAGCATAGGATCGACCGTTCTAACAGACCGAGAGCCCTGTCTGTTTATGTTCATCGCTATTCTGTATGGAGAAGTGGTCGCATGCGATCTGACAACTGACAATCGGGAATAAGCATTGGTGTCTCAGCTCATTATCCCCATCTTCCAATCAAGAGACTGAACGACCAAGATGAGATTCGATAGATAAATTTGGATCAGCAAGACCGGACGATCGATCAACAGAACGGTTTATCATGCACTTGTTCCTCGTACCAGGTTCCTGGGATACCAAGGTATTAACATACGTTCCGCAAAATCGGAAGCTCGGAGTTATCAGGCACTCAGGAAACATACATAAAATCGGAAAACTTTAAGTTTCAAGTCAATATGTTCTATCCAAGAGTCTTACGTAGCTCCAAAGCCTCCCTCCCCGCATACTCATATCCTGCAATATCTATGCAAGCATGGACAGAAACTGGGAGGATCTAAGACTTGACTACATCTTATGGGAATACGGATAAATCAGTCAATGGTACGTTTGTTTCAAGCCTGTCCTTGGCTGTTGACCTTTGATCCGGCCATGTTTTCTTTATTGAGATACTCCATATGGCTACTGCCCTTGCAAGGGCCAGGTTGCCAAGCCAGGTTTCTCGGTGGTAGGTTGGTGAACTGACTGAATCCTTAGCGTGGTTGAGTGGTTTATCAGATCCTGCTGGCTCCGACGACCGGATAAAGAGGAGGGGCGTGTGAGAAGCAGAAAGAAATTCGCTGCCGGGGGTGACTGGCCCCCTCAAGTTATCAGATCCGCACTGACCCACACCATAATCTTGACCTTAGCAGAAGTAGGGGCTCTTCGGGACCTGGTTGCCATACGGCTTGGCAAGTTACATTCGTTTCTGTGTCCTTGACGTCGCCTTGTAAAGGCAACTAGCCTCTCATTGCACTAGAGCCGAGTGGATTGTGTAATGGCTTGAAGCCTACGGAACTGATGGGCACACCATCCGTGCAAGTGCATCCGATTGATTGCAGGCCAAAAAATATGAACCTCGTTCCGAAGTGGAGGGCCGGTATGGAGACATTCTGATTCTTCCATTGCTCTCCTGGCGTGAATAGCCTCTCAGTTGCATCGAGCTTTCCTTCGTTTCTTTTCCACCTCCCCTTGATACCCAATCTTGATTACCTCAACTGCCGCAACATGTCATCACTGTCGGGAACATTCTCGGCCCTCAAGGCCAGGGAGACTGTTGCCAAGCTTCCACACCCATATCAAACCGAATTTGCAATCGAAAAAGTCTCGACTTCGCCTGATACAAACGCGCCTACACATAAGCTTGTTCAGAAGGCTTCAGAATCGACCAAACCTTTGCCCTTTGATCTTTACGGTGCTGGCTTCGCTTTCTCTGATCCAATTGATCTTAAGTCGAGCGAGCTTCCACCTCAATCGAATAACAGTCCGTGGGCTCGGGCTCGTCGTTCACCTTGCGTCACCGTCTATTGGGATGGCATTGAAGCGCCAAGCTTGGGGCTTGTCTGGCTGCTTGCGTATGCTCTCTTTACTTTGAGAACATCTGTGGAATCATATCGTCTGGAACTCCATGGCACCAATGCCACTGTTCTGGGTCAGCAACTTACATCAGTGCTACTCGCCATCGATCATCCTCTCAAGGGCCGAGAGAAGCGACAACTCTCTAACAAGACTGACGAGAGCCTTGTTCTTCTCTTAAGAAGCACTTTCTGGCAAGGAGCTGGATCACCTTTTGGTCCTCGGCCCGTTTGGTGCCCGGCTGAGTCGCCATCATGTCTACTCGCTTCGAACCCTCTCGGATTCTTCCCTTTGACTCCTCTGCACAACACCACAACCATTACAGTGGCCGGCGATCCTGATGATCCCGAGCGAGTTCAACAGTCATGGCACCCAGTCAGGCCAGCCAAGCCCGCGCCGGGTGCTATTGTTTACAGTCGATGGATTCCCCATCTCAACGAAACTTTTTCCATGGTTTCTCTAGATTATACCGATACCGAGCATGTGCGTCTCTTCCATGAATGGCAGAATGACCCTCGTGTTTCGCAAGGTTGGAACCAAACTGGTACTTTGGAACAACACGAGGAGTATTTGCACAAGGTGCACGATGATCCTCATGTAATTGGCATTCTGGCTAAGTGGGATGACATCCACTTTGCGTATTTTGAAGTCTATTGGGCCAAGGTATGTTCATGTTTTGCCTCTTTTCTTTTGTTATATTTTTGATTCTGACTTCATCGATAGGAGGACCGACTGGGCGGTTATTTCAACGCCGGGGATTTTGACCGTGGTCGTCATTCGCTCGTCGGTGATGTCCGTTTCCGTGGGCCACATCGCGTGTCGGCATGGTGGAGTAGCTTGATGCACTACCTGTATCTTGATGATCCTCGCACCATGTATGTTGTTGGCGAGTCTCAAGAGACGAACACAACGATCGTTATGTATGACTTCGTTCATGGCTCTGGACTGGACAAGCTTGTCGACCTGCCACATCAGCGCAGTGCTTTTGTCCGATCGTCTCGCGAGCGCTTCTTCCAATTGTGCCCTCTGGCAGACAATGAGAAGGTTGTTGCTGGCACAAAGCTGGGTCTTGTGCCTAGGCTGTAGACGTCGAAAAGCTTGTGGAGGTTATAGTGGATTTCAGTATAGATAGACAACTTAAACAAGGTATCAAGAACAGTACCTAATGAGAGGTTCAAATTTGAATAATGCTCACGTTACTTGTGTTGTACAGTTTGACTTGTGAACGCGTGACTTCCTAGGTATAGTAGGCTCGTAAGTAAGGTTGGGGTTGCCTGCACGCCTGCCTAGTAGGAGGTAGGCACGTAGACCGCCAAGAAACAAAACGGCAGGTGTTGGTTAGGAGTCTGTTCTATTTCTTTCTGTTTCTATTTACAGCGCCCTCTTTCTTGTGAATATTCAAATCTTAAACTTTTGTCTTACTACTTCTATGTCCAAAACTGCAACACACGCTTCCAAAATCATGTTTCTACGCAAATTATCGCTATATCTCAATCCAGATCGCCTCCCGGTTACAGCTTCGAGGTCACCTCTTGCTTTCGCAGGAGTTCATCACCCAGCTTCGCCATCTCAAATTTTCGCACTTTACCACTTCCTGTCAGGGGAACTGTTGCGGGCACATCACCATCACCCAGCCAGAAGACATGGGCAGGCGATTTGTGGCCGCCAAGTCTTTTACGGCACCAATCCTTGATCTCCTCGAAACCTGGCTTCTGGTGGCCTTCAGCCAACTCGACAAAGGCACCTACGACTTCACCATAGTGCTTATTTTTAAAGCCCACAACAATGGCGCGAGTGATGGCAGGATGATCCATCAGACGCTCCTCAATCTCGAGCGGGTAAATGTTCTCTCCACCTGTTGAAGTGGGCTTGTTAGTCGATCATTCCATAATTTCAGGACTCCTCAACTCACCTCTAATGATGATATCTTTGAAGCGCCCAGTAATAGAACAATACCCATTTTCGTCAAAAACAGCCTCATCGCCTGTATGCAGCCAAAGAACACCTGAAGCATCTCGCACCATGGTTTCGCTAGTCTTCTCTGAGTTGTTCCAGTATCCAGCCTGGAGCTGGTAACCGCCAATGCAAAGTTCACCACGCTCACCGACAGGCACAATGTTGCCATCTCGGTCAACAATCTTGGCCTTGGCATGAGGCATCAACGTGCCGACTGTCGTCAGTCGCGTATCGATAGAGTCGTCGGTGAAGGCGTTGAAGCAAGTGGGAGAAGCTTCAGTCAGGCCGTAACTGCTAGTAAACTCTGTCATTCCGAAGCGGTTGACGAGGAGCTCCATCAGATATCTTGGAACGGGAGCACCAGCAATGATTCCGGTACGAAGGTTATCGCAGTTGAAGTCCTCTGGCCACTTGGCCTGGAAGAGCGAGTCGAACATGGCCGGAACACCGTGCACAGCCGTGCACTGCTCATCAGAGATAGCCTTGAGCGTCGCTTGTATATCGAAGACCTCGGCTGGATACACAATCTTTCCGCCATGGGTGATAATGGCAAGAAGACCTAGCACCAAGCCGAAGCAATGGAATAATGGAGGGGGACAGCACAGAATATCAGCAGGACCCAACCGCATTCGATCACCAATAAAACGTGAATTATTCACCAGGTTGCTTCCAACTCATTAGTTTGGGCTATCAAACTTGGTCTTTTACGCCAAACCCGGTTGGCGAGGTTCATGGTACACTTACTGGTGAGTGAGCATGGCGGCCTTTGGCAGCCCGGTTGTTCCGCTTGTGAATTGGAGGTTGACCACTTGATGAGGCAGTACCTTTGTCGTGGCTTGATACAGTCTTTGGTGATTTCTTCGGCGACCGGCATTTACCAATTCGTCATAAGTCTGGTATTTGCCAGATTCGTCTCCTCTCAGCATTATGACCAAGGGGGCCGTCTTCTTATTCTCAAGCTGCTGGAGAAGCTGCGACTGATCAAGACGCCCGATCCGTGTTGTTGTGAAGAAAATCTTGCTGTCCGAAAACTTCAAGCCATACATGGCTTCGGTCGGAGTGTATGTATTATTGAGGATGACGAGGATAGCGCCGATCTTGGCAACAGCGAAGAAGACAGCTGCGTACTGCTCGCAGTTGCCTGCCATGATGGCAACACGATCTCCAACCCCAATTCCCATATCCAGCAATGATTGCGCCAAAGAGGAGCTCTGCTGACTGAGCTCATTATATGTCCAGCGAGCGCCTGTCCAGGGAATAACGAGGCATTCTTGGTTGCCATGTTGGTATGTCTGGAGCTCGAGAAGCTCGCCCAACGTGAAATCTACCAGTGGAGGGTCAACAGGACCCTCAAGTACGGAGAGCTTCTGCTGTTGCCGCGACAGCGCAGAGGGTATGTTCCTGGTTTCGGTCGTCATGATGGGTGCTGAATGAAGCTCAGAATCGACACAATCTTTTTGGGAAATACTTGAAAAGGGCACTACCAGCCCTCCTAGAAAGGTCAAAACTCAAGAAAACCATCAGTGGGCATAGATCAAGGGTTCTCCCTTGTAATAATATGCATGCACAAGCTCAAGCAGACGCTATCAACGCTTGTACATCCGTATTGACCCGCCATGATGTCCTGCTCCACCATCAGTGCCGTACTCCGTCCAGGCCCATGCTCCGAAATGGGGTTCGACGCCAATTACGGAATCAAGTGTGCATATAAGGAGCCGAGCGATGCGGAATCGTGCTGGGGCCTAGCTGGTGCGGTAATTTTTGAAGTTTTGGTGGTGTAGGGATGAGACGCCGTCTCACACTAGATATCGACTTGCATCATTGTTCGCCGGCATTTGTTGACGAAGTCGTCCGAACTTTAGCAGGTTGATCACTCAGGATGACTACTGTGGCTCTCAAACTCATGTCAACCCATCCCTCCATGGTATCCGAGAGCATGGTTTGTGTGACACAGGGAATGGTTGCGTTCTGACGGGGGACTTTATCCACACGCACCTTTTGTGGCCGCTTGCATTACTTCATCGTGCCCTTGTTAACTGTCTCATTTCGTCGCCCTGACCCTGCATCTAGCCAGTGGTGCAAGACCAAGTTTTTCTAGTGGCTTTTCTCGCGCCAAAGTATCTAATCTGATCATCAGATAAGATGGACTGCCCCTCACCAATCACCCAGGGTTCAAGCCGGATGTTTTTACATTCACACCCCCATCCGAGGTCGGCCCATCAGAAAATTTTTTATCAGATCAAGCTGCACATTCGCCAAGTTGCGCCCACTTTCCAAGCGAGTATTGGGCTACGTTATTGGAAAGTGAAGTATTCGACGACGACCGTTATAGTACAACCCCGAGAGCTAGCGGTGAAGCAAAAAGGGAATGGCTTGACTCCAAGTATATGTCAAGGATACTCCTAATTGTGGTTGATGGTTCTGTGACAGCCAAAGGCTCATCGCCATTTCCCATTAAGGTAATCTCAGCTAAGAAACTTCGGCCAACACCAACACATGCGTCATGGGCACCAACATGAGTGGCTTCAAGCAGTCCGATCGAGACCTATACGCCCCACCACTGAATTGGACTGTTGAACCCTGGCGTCGCATTAGACCATAGAAAGCTGACCGATCTATTCCCTATGCCAAACCCTCTGGTCTCGGACAGTTATACATGTCTATGGCACGTTTAAATACGGACGCGAGGTGCTCGATAATGTTACAGCGTTCTGGATCATCAAGGTCGGTATCATTGCTTGACATGATGGTTGGTGGGCAGGTTACAACAGTACAGCATTGCCCTTTGCTGAAATAACATAAGATAAATTTTGCATAATATGTTTGGCCTTAGCTTTTTTATTGTTGTTGAATACCTAGAACTTCGCTTTGGCACCGATCTGGTTCTGGCCACACATCATGAAGGTCGTGGGTAGGCTAGATGTTTAGGCTTCTGCGAACCACACCCAAACTTACAACCCGTTTCCATGGGTTCTATTAGCGACTTGACGTTCAATCACAATCTACTTATTAATACATAACACGCAGGGTCTTCTTCTACAATTGTTCGCCCACTAATAACCTAAACTTATATCATCAGAAGCAGGCACCTCATGACTATGTTGAAGCCTCACTCAGTGCGCACTGAAATTCGCACTTTTTATTGGGCTAAATAGATAATGTCTTAAACTCTTTGCTCCATTCGTCGTGATTTTCCTCTATCAATATGTTACTGATCGGCCAAGGGCTTGCTTGTCATTCTTAGCCTACCTGCAGTTCTTACAGTTGAGGGTATGCAGGTGTCATGGCTCGCTTTGAGATTTCACCATCAATTCTGGTCGTCCAACTGAATCATAAGTTTCTATCATTTATTTGTCGAGTTTTCTATGACATTAAGTAGAAAACTTCTATATCATAGTCTCCGAAGGACGTGTCATGATCTCAAAGTAATGGCACAGTGAGTATGGAAGGAGCATATATTATGAGCAAGCACTTGCAAGATAAAAGACTATTCTGAGCTTTGAAATGGATTTTGTGCTATATATGGGGTGTTGACTAATGAGAGGTAGTGTCTAGTTGCTATCGAGGGAGTTATGTAGCCAAGTCATGATGGAATGGCCACTATGTTGAAGAACCAACGTCGAACCCACCCTTTCTGGTTCTTATTCATCATTCATTCTGTTTCCTAACGATTAATTGGAGATTTTTCTTGATTATATTCATTCATCAAGACTTTCCTGTCTATCATGTTACGTTTGATGGGTCCGTATATCATAGGCCGACAGCCCGAGTTGACTGCCAACGACTCAAACAAGCAATAGTTCATACACGCGGTGAGTTCGGTGAAGATCATGAAAATCGGTTTAGATAAATCCCTAGCCAAAGTGTTAATGTGCTTAGCGTAGGAGTGATGTTATCGGACCAACTCTAGGAGAACCTTTCTGACTCCAATCTCAGGCTAAAATGATGGAATAAAATCGCGAACACTGCAGTATATTGGTTCGAAAGATTCTAGTAATCATACCAAACACTAAAACGCAGAAGTCATAGGCATTGATAGTAAAGGGACACGGTCTGGACCCATTCAGTATATGCCGTAAACCCAGTATAGATCACGATCACTTGTTGCTGATCTTGAAGTGCGTGTTACTAGCTCAGAATTGATAATCTCAATGTTCCCAGGTATCATTTTTTACTCGATCATAGCCATCATAAAATCCCTTGCTTTATATCCCAGATCTTCTCTATCATCATCCAGTTATGGCAATGAAATTTCTTAGTAATAAGACTAGTGGTGCCCTGATGTTGTTCTCATCTCGAAACGAAGTAGACACACCTGCTTGCTTTCCAGTGCTTTGGAACTTGAAATCAACAAGCTCTCGATCAACTAAAAGAATCAGGTTATGAATAGAATTACACACAAATTAGCTCTCTTATGCCTACGGTCTAAATGATCAAGAATTAATATTCCAGGTTTTTATTGACGGCAGGTAAGGAACGCAATACTCAAAGTATTTTTCACCAAAGAGAAGTATTAACCCCATTTCTGTACAAGAGATTAAAGGGTGCTTTTTTCGTATAGGCAGATGACCTTTATTATAACATTAAACGCCTCTTGACTTAACACTAACCATCAACAACAAACTTCAGGTACCAGGAAACCAGGTAACCAAGGAGGTTTATATCTCCCCGAAGCAAGCGATACGAATACAACGAATCAACAGGCAAGAGCAGGAAAGCCACAAAGATGACTCGAAGTTTTAAGGCTAATATTATCAAGTAGGCCGGCTGCGACGGAATCCAGTCAACCCAAATCAGCACTCCCAAGCTGTCCACCAGAGACACCAGCACAGGGAAGTTTAGATTAATTCTCATCAAATCAGAATAAAGTTGAAAGAGTCTCAGGTCTCTTCAACTAGGTACGGATCATGGCTCATCGTCTCAGCCTTAAAAACTGCGACGTCACAGCTGTCTGTGATGGTTGGCGTTCTGATCACGTGCGAGCTGCCTAACCTAGACTCTCAGGGACACCGAATTATTCAGACCTACAACTCACTTAGAAAATAGTGATGAGTAGAAGGCCGGAGTTTTATACAGAGCCAAGATGTTAAAACCTTAGGTTCTTTCTGTTTAGGTTATGACCCGAGTTGAATTATTGTTGATTGTGCAGTATACAGTTGTCTGAGCAAGTTTAGTTCAGCAGCAATATGTTCCCAGCCTGCAATGAATAATGGTCTTGTCCAACAGTTTTCGGGATTTAACTGTCTCTTTTTATGTTCCTATCGACTCAAGAATCTTGGTACTAAGCTTCCCTCATTGATATGTTGTAACCCTTGCTCTCCTAAACTTCCTCAGATAGGATATCATGCTACTGTTTATGGGATGTCAAATTCGTATAAGAAATAGATGCACAACTACCATGGGACTACTTGGCATTGAGTGGCACGAGGGCTAGATTCCTTCACACTTGACGTTCCTCATATACTACGCGCAAGCTATGTATCTACTCAAATGCCATCTTCATCTAAGAAGAGCTCGAAGCTGTGCTATTTTAAGCAGAACACAGTCGCAGCGCTTAAAGAGGTATGATTTACTTGGCAACGGCTTTTTCTCTCTAGGATAAGTCTCCAGGCGACGGGGTACCATGTTCGGGTATACAGAGCCACTATGGAGAACGCAATCTGAGGTTCGAAGGAGGTGTAAGCCTCCACTATGCACAAGTACTACAATGCTATTTTGATTGTGGGCTTGGTGGCTGAACAGTGGCATTACCTGATCCTGCCAACGAGAAACCAGCCTTTGATATTCAACTTTCCATACGGTGTCGCCCCAACATCAACGTTATGTCTTGCTCCTTAATACTGGTATTGCCTCTGTAGATAAAACCCGCCGCCTCAAGCACTCGCTGACCCTGGCGGGACCTACAACTTTGCCACTGCGTTGAGAACCTCGTGATCGACAGGGTTCGTGCTCAGATGATGCGCACGGAACGACCCGTCAAGTTAGGTCTTACAATGACAGTCTACGGAGATGCCGTTGAACTCTGTCAAGACGGCCAAACTAAATTCTACTGTTTTTACATATGATACCTTCAAGGCCATGGCTCAAGACTGGGTGTGTTCAAGTCGATTACATCACGAAGGCCGACAATGTCACCGTAACAGGTTCCTGTTAAGGTTATACACAAGATGGCAATAACGCTGAATTGAAAACATAGTCAGCGATGAATATTTAGCGCTGTCGCAATGCTGGGACCAGGCAGGTATCAATATGCTTCCTCTCAGCTGCTCCAGGAGAGTCCAATATGGAGAGAAACCCATGCCCAAAACTCCATGTGCCAACATGGCCAGACCATACCATGGCGGAGAAAAAGATAAGGCGAACTAGACCAGAATACATAACGCACATCCCTTCCATACATGAAATACCGAGCTAGAAAAGCGAGAGCCCATATATAAGCGCCATACGTCAATTGTAATGATAATCCTCCGGGTTTTGATCATAATCATGAATTCGTAATGAAAGAGTTTCACTTGGGAGTCTCCGTCCCTTCTCCAATGCCGAGGGCCCGAACAAGGCTGCGGCGGATGCCCTTACCGCCAGTGGAATCGTCCTTATCACGGCCCAGTAGACCAAAACTCATGCGGCGGACAGTGCTGCCTGGATTCTCCGAGGGGTTTGAAGGCTTCTTAGGCTTCTTCTTCTTGGCGACAGGAGCAGGAGGGGCCATGGTCGGCCGGGGAGGCCACTCGCCATCACGTTTCCAGCCAGTGACACAAGCTCGGAGCATATCCGACAGGTTAATAGGGCACGAGGGTTGAAGGCTGTGGATGATGACCTTGTCGTAGAGACTTAGATAGACAGAAGGCGTAATAGATGCACGTAGAGGGTTATTTGGCGGGAGAAGAGGTGGTGGAAGAGGAAGCAGAACTTCGACAGGGTAATTTCGGCTGTCAGGAGGCGTCGAAGGTGTTGTGTCCTTGGATCGAGCATTGCGAAGTTCATCGCTTCTTGCAAGTGACGAATTGTCCGAAGCGTCACTGACTGCCGGTGGCAGAGTGGATGCAATTGTAGAGCTAGGAGGAGATGTCGACATAGAGCGGCGGAAAAAGAAGCGGCGGGGAGATAGCGGCGATACAGCAGGGGGGGAAGCAGGCTTGGCTCGGACACGGACAGTTCGTGCGCCTGTCCATGCATTTCGCCGTGCTTCGAAACAGGCGAGGCCTTCGTTCCATTCCATTTCCTTGCGAACTGCTCTCCTTCGCTTGGCGCGCTTGGCATGAACTGCAGCTTGGACAGTTGAGCCCACATTGTTGGGGTTATCAAAGCGGAAGGGTGATCGTGAAGGGCCAGGCTCATCGTCGTCATCAGAAAGATCTGATGCCCACTCTAGGCGTGCGCGAAAGTTGACGGGGTCCTCAGAGACAGTGCTGTATATAGATTCAGCATCGCTACCGTCCTCGTCGTTCGATGACTCGGCGTCATCGACTTGATAGCCGTCATCTTCACGGGTCTCATCCTGAATTGACTTTGTTGACTCAGTGACATCGAGGCTGGCCACGACTTGAATCGCATCAGGTAACTCGGATGCTGTGTCTACAACCGCGACGTCACTTTCCAAATCACCATCGACTGGTGGATGCTCGATGACCCGAGACGGCCATGGAAACTCCCAATCGTTCTTGACCTTGGCGTCGAGGTATCGCTTCACAGCTTCCTTCTGTTTCACCTTATCCTTACTGAGGAGGCCTGCGTGTTCTTCGTCGTACCAGTCTGGGGTGGTGGCTGGCAGTTGGGTCGGCAACTGGACCGAGTGGTGACGCAGCTTAGCGATGGGCGATCGCGGGCTTTTGTATATGTCTGAGAATATCATGTTTGAAGAGTTGCTTGCCTGGGCTTTGGCGGCCCTTGGGGCAAGTTGAGCAGTGTTTGTTGGCGATTGCGGTGAAGAGTATAATGGTAATGTGCGTGACTCGAGAGTTGGGCTTGTGGTAGCGGTAGCGGCAGTTGTCGAGCGAGAATGCGGGGGAGCGGATGCAACCTGAAGTAGAGGGTGGACAGTTGGGGAGGATGATATGATATCGCGGTTTGGTGATTGTTGTCGAGTAATCTGTTGTTCTTGGCCTTGATCACTTGTCTTTGCGACTATATGATGTTATTAGATGATCTCCCCTCAATAGACACCTGCAAGGTTTGAAAAAGACAAAGTTTAACAAAGGTGGGAGAAGGGCCACGGCCAACAAGTCTGGAGGAAGGATGAGTGTGTGTGTGTGTGGATGTGGTACGGGGGTGCCAAAGGTAATGGTTTATATGGAGGCGGTGGTGGTATTGTTTAAGCGGAGGTGGCGTTGGAAGATCAGGTTAAGGAAAAGCGCTATTGACAGGGCTCACATGGGTACAGGCCAAGCCATCTTCAGGAGAGCAGCTGTATGTACTGGACTCGATGCGACTTGAGTATTGTCACTGTCACGCTGCGGCTCCTTGTCCGATTGAAGCTAAGGTGAATGTGTCTCCTTATATGACGATGTGTGTCGCTTAGGCATGTAATGCGGGGAACAGGAAAAGAAGCAAGAAAATTGCAAGGTGATGAAGAGCCAGGACCTGGTCATTTATGATCGAAGCCAAGGCTGGGAGTAGAGGATGTAGAGGAAGACCAGACCCAATTGACCAGCTGTAACAGGAGGGAGGCAAAGGATTTGGCTCACCAGGACATGATCGGCAGCGGATCCCCAGACCAAACTAGAGCCGCAGTGGGAGAGTGGGTATGCAGTGCAAGACAAGGCAAGACAACAAGGAATTGGTAGGAAATTGACTTGAGACAGCGGAAGCAAGAGAACGAACAGAAGTGGGAAAGCGTAAGAATAAGACTTGTTGTTGTCTTGTTATCAGAACCAACAAATCCCTAACAAGCCAGATTCTCTCTTTGGGTAAGGACTAGGTTATTTGATGCATCAAAAGCTTAGACACTTCGTAGGTCCTAGTCCCTGCATCTCCAAGCTCTGGGCAATTCAATCTAGCGGTGATCGCTCGTGTGCAGCCGTGACCCTGCATGTCTGGATAAGACGAGCGAAAGATGGGGTACAGTACGGAATACGCAAATTGGGTTTGAGTTTATGTGCTGATAGGCAGCCAGATTTGACGGTGTTGGCCGGCAGAAAAGAAACAGCTGATAGCCGAGAAAAGCCTAAAGAGATAATGAAAGCGATCAACTCACCACTACCACTGCCAACATGCGATGAATCTGTAGCTCGAGGTGCAGGCATCTGATGACGGTCGGAGCCGACGACGGATCCCAGGCCATCGCCAGTCACAGGCGGAGAAGGCGACATGACTGATGAGAAAGGCTGAAGGAGGAGTCTGAGTGAGAGCCTGAGTTTGGTCTGGTCTGGTCTGGTCTGGTCTGGTCTGGTCTGGGCTGGGCTGGTCTGAGTATTCGGCAGGGGTCAAGTCCCAGGGAACGATTGACAGAGTTTTTGGTTTGGGGGCCTCAAGGTTTTGGTTCTCGACCTGTTTAGTATCACGAGTCAAGTAGATAGGTACCTGTCAGGCACAGTAGCCAAGAAATACGCAGCCAGAGGAGACAGACAGAGACACAAGATGTGAATATTTCCGAGGCTGTCAACTCGGAATGTAAGAAAATGAAAATGATGGTGGTTGGCAGCGGTTTGAGTGAGACTGAGCCTGGGCCTGAGGTTTGTGCGACAAATTCTGACGGCCGGGAATCTGAAGTACCCGCCCATCTCACCCTAGGCCCTTCCCGGCCCCCTAAAATTCAGCGCCTTCGCTTGTGCGACAACCCGAATCCCCACCCGACTGCCTTGACGCCATGAATGGAAGCACTTGCTTTGACTCACTCCGCCGCCCTCAATCTGGTCAGACGGGAACGCACATTACTTACTTTATTGATACCCAAAATAAATGAAGGTTCGGTTCGCGCTTGTTTACGACAGATAATCACCGCCTTGGCGATTTTCGCATTTTATTTAAACATGTGAAGATACCATCGACCAACTGTCGTGTGACTCTGCGGGAGAACCCCCCCTCCTTGTTTAATGGGATGTAATATTCGCTTAGAGTGAGAGACAAGCTACGGTACAACCGGGGAATGGCGGGGAGGATGGAATCACCAGCCATGGGGCAACCAGGCCGAAGGATGGAAAAAGTTGGAGCGGTCAATTGATGTTTTTGATTGGCTGGTCTAGAGTCAGCCGCCCAACTTTGCACTCAATGCCCAGGCTGCTGATGCACGTGGACAGACTCACGACAGTCACCTGCACAGATATCAACAATCATGAACAGCGAAAACAGGAACACTCTAGGAAAGCTGAAGACTTGATTTCTCATTCACGCTGATACCCTCTTTTATCTCCCCATTTCCGCCTTTACCCCCAACTTGTCTGATTTACTGTCCCAACAGCCATCTCATGTAACTGGAACCTTGTAATTACCCCAGTTAATGACGTAGGCGCCGTTAAGAGGATATGCACATAGCTGCAATAATACGACCATCATTATTAAAAAATAGTCGGTTATCGCGGTTGCTGACTACTTATCCACTCATAGCGCAGCGCATTTCAACCTCCCTTCGGCATTCGTTATTTAGGTAGATATCTGTATCAGAGTCTTCTTCTAGTTCTCTGTCTCTTTTTCTTCTTTCTCATAAGCTTACTATATGTATTGCTTCTCTCTATCTTTGATTGAGATTTGGTTGTAAGTAGGTCGGGTTGCTTTGGCAAAAAGACATAAACGCCACTGCTGGTTGCAATCTTTGATATGAAAATTGAAATAATATAAATAAGCACGGGAATATATCACATATCAACAGTACAAGCAAGTAAGTTATATTCCGACCTCAGTAATGTGAGCCACTGCTTGGCAAGATAGGTAGTGCGAGACTCAAACCACGAGGATCATCACCATCCACCAAACTACTGCTACAAGAGGCATCACCATACAAGGATCTGTCAAACTTTGCAAGAGGAAGCCAGAGGTCTTTACTTTGCGCTTTATTTTTTTTTATTTTAAAATTTTTTTTTGTGTATAGTTTTGTTTCTTTGTCTCCCAAAAATCACCATTCAAAACAGGAAGCAAACATCTTTCTTTCCTAGGGCTTATCACCATACCTCCTCTCCAGCACAAGCAACATCATCGCCAAAATCACCGCGCATTTTTCTTTTCCTCGTCGTCAGGAGTTTACTGCTCCACGCCAGGACTATAGCGCGCCTCGCACTGGGGCACCGCGAGCTGCGAGGTGGGAGCCTTGTTGGTAGACTTCTTGGTGCGGACCTTCTTCTTTGGCACCACACTAGTGTTTTCGCCCGCTTTACGCTTGCTGGCACCGGTGATAGTAGTGGGTGCATTCGTAGCGATAGTCGCGGTATAGTCCTGGCTCTTAGCCTCGTTGCCCTGAATTAGGTCCTCAGTGTTGCTGTCTTGGCCGGGCGACTGCTAGTCGGGGACAAAGACATTATCGAGGATCGTGTTGTAAGAATCTCTGGGGTGGAACACGGGGTGTTGAGGGGGTTGTATGGCATATCTGCGAGTCTCATATTAGGTGCAGCGCGAGGCCGAGTGGGTGTAGT
>JAADJG010000383.1:0-77355 GCA_012932025.1 Fusarium austroafricanum | reverse complement strand
AAATAAGGCCGCCATCTTTAAGCCTATTTTAATTTATAAAATAATTAATTTAATAACCTTAGCTCTTTATAAAGACTTTTACTATACTTTAAATTTCTATATAGTAGCAAGCTTATTTCTTATTTTTATAATATTTCTTTAAGTAAAATACTCTAGATTTAGTAATTACTACTAATAGTTATTACTAATAAAATAATATCTAGATAAAAAAGTTAAAAACTCTATTAATTTTAACTTACCTTTAATAAAGATACTTGCTTAAAGAAGTTATGTACTAGGTAGGTATAAAACCTAATAAAACAGACCCTTGCGGCCTATAAGATTTTAGCCTCCTTAATATTAATGTGGAAATGACAATTTCCCGCCATAGCGCAGTCTGAATCGCTGTCTCGTACTTACCTAACTCCCTAACCGGCAAATTTAACATAGATTGTTCTTCTTGATTAGCGAAATGCTGATCATTGCCCGAATCTATGCCAACCCCGGAAAACACTACAATAAACCCCGCAAACTCATCAGCGCCAATTCGCCCTCTTTCCGAGTTAGGAATAATCGAGGCATCCTAGCGGCAGATCGACTGATATAGGACCTAATTCTCTCATATGCCGAAATAAAGGCCGGGAGAGATATAGCCGCAGCTAATGCCACTGGCTGGCAAAATCGCAGGCTCTCGGCTAAATCGCATAAATTTAGATCTGCTCAAGATGCAAACCTAGTGCTATTATCTCGGGCTCCTCGGGCTCCTTTAGTTTGTAGGAACTCATATTAAAGAGTTCTCGCCACCCCTCAACTCTCCGTCAACCACGCACAAACTCAAAGTCACTCATCGCTTTATTTATCGTTCCGCTTTACCTACTTTCGTGGCCATGTGGCTGTCCCTCACCAGTGTTATCCTGGGGTTTGGGCTCATGGCCCAAGCCCAGAGCTTCACCAATCCTGTGGTCTATGCTGATTACCCCGATAATGATGTTTTTCTTGGCCCCGATGGGAAAACGTTTTACTTTTCAAGTTCTAACTTCCACTACTCTCCCGGAGCACCTATTCTGAAATCCACCGATCTTGTAAATTGGGAGCCTGTTGGCCATTCCGTGCCAACGCTCGACTTTGGCCCCGGTTACTCCATGAACAACGGGCAGACTAACTACAATGGCGGAACCTGGGCTTCTACGATGCGGTACCGCAAGAGCAACAACAAGTGGTATTGGATCGGCTGTGTTAACTTTTGGACCACCTACGTCTATACAGCCTCGGATGTTGCAGGGCCATGGCAGAAATCTTCCAGCTTCCAACCTTGCTTCTACGACTGTGGTATGCTGATAGATGACGACGACACTATGTATGTCGCATACGGAAGCAACAAGGTGTCTGTGGCTCAACTTTCCTCGGATGGGCTCAGCATTGTCAAAAATCAGCAAGTTTTAACCTTTCCATCCGAGTGCACAGGGATCGAGGGCAACCGCATGTATAAGATCAACGGTTTGTATTACATCCTCAACGATTGTCCCAGTGATGGTATCACCGAGATTTGGAAATCTTCGAGCCCTTGGGGTCCCTACACAAATAAGATTCTTAACAGCAACAAAACTCCAGGGCCTATTTCTGGTACGGGTTCACCGATTCAAGGCAGCCTGGTCAAGATTCCCAACGGAAACTGGTACTTTATGTCCTTTTCTTGGGCCTATCCTTTGGGTAGAGTGCCTGTTCTTGCCCCGATAACCTGGGGTTCGGACGGGTTTCCCACTCTCCAAACTGTCGACGGCAAGTGGGCTGAATCCTACCCATATCCTCTCCCGAAGAACGACAATACTCAAGGATGGATTGGTGGAGATACGTTTTGGGGCAACAAGCTGGATCCAAAGTGGGAGTGGAACCACAACCCGGATACATCCAAATTCTCGCTCGACAACCCTGGCCTCACACTCAGGACTGCCACAGTGACGGACGACTTGTACAAGGCGAAGAATACACTGACTCATCGACTTCACGGAAAATTTCCGGTTGGAACGGTCCAAATTGACTTCACCAACATGGCAGATGGTGATAAAGTTGGCTTGGCTGCATTCAAGGACCAATCTGCATGGATTGGTGTTGTTCGCAACGGAGGAACTTATACTGTTACAGCCGTCCATGGATTGTCGCAAGACAGTAACAACAACTGGGCAACCACTAGCACGGGGACTGTGGTCGCAACCGCGCCTATTTCACAGCGTCGAGTCTGGCTGCAAGTCAGGATGGACGCGAGGGCTGACGGCAACAAACAGGCAACTTTCTACTATAGCACCGACGGGAACTCGTTTTCTCAACTGGGTGGTGCTTACACTTTGACATCTGGATGGAATTACTTCATGGGGTACCGGTATGGTATCTTCAATTTCGCTACGAAGGCCTTGGGAGGTTCGGTCAAGGTCCTTGGATTTGTCAGTTGGACGAACTAAACCCTTCAAGGTGGACGGCACAGTCCTGTAACGGAAATAGCACAAGGCAGCATTTGAAATACACTACAAGGTGATTCATTTAGGGTACTGCTGCCTAGAGCTAAACACAGGTATATAAGAGACCGGCCTTCGTCACTCATTTGGATAGAAAGGAGAGAGCCCCTAATATTATCGTCTGTATCTATCTATCACGCAGTGATTTCCGCGTCGCATAGCTACACAGCCCTTAACCCGATTAGATTTAGTCGTGTCCAAGTTCAGATAAGATCAGACTGGGAAGTCTATTTACCAATATAGACAAAATAGACATATCTGATCAAATCCGGCCTTTTCAGGCCCGGGAAGTTCTGTGGCTTACGACCAACGGCATGGCGGTGGTTAGCTTCTATTGTCAGAATGATGAGATAGACGCCCTAGACACCCTGGTCCGATGGCCTGTCCCAGAATGTTGTCTGGTTGCGGGCGATTTTAATGCCAGATACTAAACTTGGCAGATAGGACAAGCGACGAACTGTGGCCAAAATATCGCAGGCTGGGCGTTAGATAATAACCTTGACCTTCTCAACACTCTAGATATCCCGACAAACCCGCACGGCAACACAACCGACGTTACATTTACTAACATGCTACTGGCTGAAGCTACTGTCGGGGACCATCTCGCCAATAGCTCTGATCAATTCATACTCAGCTTGACGCTTCCCGACATCGGGTCGGCCCTGATGCAGCCGGGTAAGATTCGAGTGACGACGGAAGACGAACTTAAACGATTTGTTCAGCTTGTAGAGCTTGGAGCGGCAGAAATCCCCCTCATAGATTCGAACCCCACAGAGCTAGACGAGCTCGCATCTTCACTCGTAGATCTAGTAACATCAGCAGCCAAGGTAGCTGGATCCCTGGTGGATAGAGGAATGCGCTAGCACCGCGGTTGCTTTCCGTGCCATCAGACGACTCTACCCTCTTGGATTCAGTCAGGATGTCCAGATCGCCAAGAGACTTTCACCGTGTGTTACGCCGGGCTAAAAGGCAGTACTGGTGAGACCTCATAGCGCTGTTTTCAAAGCTGTTCGCTGGTTGAAATTTCCGAGAGCTTTCCAGCAGCCACCTTTACAGGTCGATGACGTCGTGTACGAAACTCAGATAGACAAAGCTAACGCACTCCCACCGGTTACGCTGGAATGGCGAACTGTAGAGCATGACATTTTAAACACCTAGATACCAGTCTCTCCTCCTGAACCGATTCTATTCTCGCACAAAATCTCTCTAGATAAGGCTCAATATGCAACCATCCATACAGGCAATACATCTCCAGGGTCAGGCAATATCACTATAAATCTTCCCAAATCTGTGTAGCACATCATCAGAACATATATCGCCGCTTATTCAAGAGATTCCTCGCTGTAGGCTACTATCCGAAACCATTCAAGGAGGCGGAAGTAGTCATAATTGCCAACCCGGACGTCGTGATCTCACGTAGCCACGAGCCTGGCAACCAGTCTCTCTGCTCTCCTGACTTGGAAAAGGCTAAGCGCGGCTAGTCGCACGCCGTCTGGCAGGTGGGCAGCTATTCGCCACAGCGCGCCTCACCCGCAACAACTGGGCCCTCCCCAAGAGGTTGGCAACAGACCTGGTAGCAGCCCTGATCCATGATATCGAAGAGGCATTCGCACGCAAGAAGGTGGCCACTCCCACTCTGGTCACGATGGATATTCAAGGCGCGTTAGACGCCGTCATGCGCAACAGGCTCGCTCTTGGTCTCCGCGAACAAGGCTAGCCCGACCATCTAGCGAGCTGGGCCGAGTCCTTCATGGGGGACCGATAGACTCATGTCAGATATTAAGACACCAACACCTCCTTTGCTCCTCTCCAGTGCAGCCTTCCTCAAGGTTCACCAGTATCACCAATCCTCCTTTTACTCTACGCAGAACCAATCAACCGGTTAGGCAACCCCCAAGGTCGCTTCAGCTATACGGATAACACGGCTATCCTGTCCATAGACACCAGTCTTCTTAACTGTAAATATACTTTTAATTAAAAACTCTATTAAAACCCTTAAAATTCGATTTCTCTTTTTATAGAAAATAATTTTATAAGAATATAAGCTGTTAAACTGGAGCAGTTGTATACTTACAAGGGGGTATTAGGATCCGCAAGGTGTTTTAACTAAATGAACATCGGAAAAGGGCGGAGAAAATCACATAACAAAACAAGTCTCAAATAGGAATAGTACAAGGCATCAGCCCAAAAGAGGGGTAAGAGTCAAGACAGACAGAAGATAATTATATTTCACTGAACCGGTTCAACATAAGCTAATAGGAAACAGTAAATTTTCCCTTTTCCTAAATAAGACAGACAATAGGAATATAGGTTAATTACATACTGGCAAGTCTTCTGCTTGGCAGTTGCATTAGGGGATCGTCAAATTCAATCTTTGCTTCATAAGGATCGCAAACCGCGTTGGTATACGCCGGTAAATGCCTGATACTCGTGGCTTCTGTTGAAAGGACAAAATTTGACCATTTTTCCAGTTGGGCCTGGGCAGACATCTGAGGGGAGTATTTAGCTGCAGGCGCGTGAATCGTCTGTGCCTGAGAGGCCACTGGCTGCTGAGGATGGCTTATAAGGTTCTGTGTATATTGCTGATATTGGATGATGGACTGTTGAGTGTCGGCCTGCGCGTATTCCGGCTCGTGCTTGAGCAGATACTTGCAAAGGCATTCCTGATCCCCGGAGCTAGAAATTGACGGTGTAGAAAAGTTCCTGGGGCTAGTTCCAGTTGGGGCTGTGATGGCCAAGGATGGATACGGTAACTCTATAGGAGGCCATTCTACTTGTTGAGGAAGCTGCTGATGAGGTCGTGCAGTATTCGCCATCGGCAGAATCCCTGGATTGTCCCGCTCAGTAATATCGTATATTTGCCCTGGCGTAGTTATAGTTTGACGGGGTGTTGGATCCCCGACATAATAACCGGGCAGGGGTTGGGCATGGGACTTGGGAGGCACATTTGAAGAAATGCCGTACTGATTTTCGTACTGGTGTGGCCTATGCTGGCTATGTACTGGTTGGTCAAAGCCGGCATACGAAGTTGGGCAATGTACTGGGCCGTGCGGAATCGCTTGGTCCATAGATACAATATCACGAGGAGACCAGGTTATTGCGGAGTGTTGGGGGGTCACAGGAGACTCGTTGTCTTCTGAATCCAAGGAGAAATCGTGTAGGATGTCATTAGGGTTCATTCCATGCTGGTGCGATCTCCGTTGGTGCTCAACCATCGCAGCCTTTTTACAGAAGCTATATCAGGTGTTAGTACTTGATGTAGACCAAGGCATTCCTCATCTTACCTTTTAGAACAACTATTATAGGTACACTTGTACGGACGCGCGCCAGTATGGACACGTCGGTGACGGGCGAGACTTGAGGACTTTGAAACTTGATTAGCATTCTAAAGGCTTATAGGTATTAGTCAAGATGTACATCGGCAAAACGCTTTCCGCAATTATTATGTTGGCATTCGTGCGGCTTTTCTCCAGTATGTATTCGAATATGAACGGTCAAGGCACTTTTCTGGATGAAGGTCTTTCCGCATCCCGAGATCGAGCATGCGTAAGGTCGCTCATTCGTGTGGATTCGATAATGTCTTTCGACATCACTCTTACGCTTGAAACTCTATGCCAACTATCAGATCGCGACTGTAACTCAAGGTAAAGACGATATACCTTTGTGCAGGATCGCCAACCACATGGGAATGGACGAGCGGTAGGTTTGTTCTCAACCAATTCAATGAGTTCCATTCTGGCTTCTGGGAAGCTTCGACTGGATACTGAAGGGCAATATAGCGATGTTGCCGGTTATGGATCAATCAAGTAACGCCAAACGTCAACCACTGTCTGCTCAAAGGATACCAATAATGAACTGGATACTGAGTAATTCGAGGCCTCAGTAGAGAATATTAGATTGAGGAGCCTCTAGTATGTTGTTGGCTCAAGCCGGTAAAACGAAGTTAATGATTGGATAAGTCTTAAGATAAGGGGCGGCAGTCGATTTGGCAGATACTGCTCGAATTCTTGAACCAGAAGTGTGAATATTGAGGTTTAAGCTAAGAACTATGCGTCATGCGGATCGCACGTGTGCAAAATCTTTAGTGTATCGTGTTTCCAGGACTTTGCTCGACAGTGCTACCAGATATGTGAGTGGCAGCTAGAGGGTACGAGATGCGTAGAGACTGGCTTCTCGGCTTGGTATTGTGTGTTAGTATCAGTATTGTCCAACGTTTAGTGGACTGGGACACTGGAAGAATTCGACGAGGCTTGCGATGGCCAAGTTCTAATGGCCCTGGAGTGTAGTCGTATATGAATCGGTGTACACCATCGAAAAGGGTCGATATCGGTCAAATAGTTCAATGACTGGGTCCAAGGGGCATGTAATAGAGTATGGCCACGGGGAGGTTAAGAGGCCAGAGGTCTGCATTTTATATGTGAGACTAAAATGGTTGCATGCGAACCTTGCGCTGTCACCCATGTGGCAGAGTGCATGAGGTGGGAGATGCAAGAATGCCAAGCAGGACTGCCGGAAAATATTGAGCTTAAGCTGACGTGTGTCAACTCTCGCCCTCTTACCATTAGGGCAGTAGGGCCAAACTAATTTACAGCACTTGAACTAATACGCTACCTCAGGCTTATCCCGGCCCTGAAACATTATATTATGCGTTGTTCCGTCTCATTTACTTCCCGTGTTGGTTACACAATGCCTATGACGTCACGCTTAGAGAAAGGCTTGAAAATGGAGCTGAATCGGGTACTGGTACCGGCATCCAGAATAGCCTTTTGCAAATACTTAGGATACAGATGGCACACCGAGCGGACCTAATACAGTATGAAATATGAGCCGTGTGAGGGGGAAAGAGAAAACACCGAACTTGTAATCTGCGATTTTGGTGGGGTTTTCGTAAGCGGTCTCTCTTGATCCCCCCAGGCCCTCGTCACGGCACAACGAGCTGTATAGGCTATTGATCGTCTGCAGACACATGTTGGACGCCACGGCGGGCCATGACACGGAGCGTACGTATGTTTCTCCCGTAACAGTATGGAGCTCGTAGCCATAAGTCCACTCTTGCGCTGGTCCTTCGGAGCCTTGTCTCCACGCCAATTACAGTTAGCCCTGGTCTGTCCCCAGTCGATTGTGGCTTTGCGGTTCCAGACGGTAGCTCTGTTCCCCCGTCTCCCGTTTGACTCCTATCTGAGCACAAGACCTTGCCACCCGGACTTTGCCGTCAACCAGATCTTCCAGGGCCAAAGAGCCGCCACAACGCAGCTGGGTGCCATGACGGGTCGAACACTTCTGCCTCTTCGTTACTTCTCTTGGTAATTCCCAACACCAGATGGCCGTGTGCCTTGGAATTTTACTGAGATTGGTTGGTTTATTATTATGGACTATGGATATTGTGCTTTAGATGGCCTTCATTTGCTAATATCCAAACCTCAGCCAACCGATATAATGACAAATTTTCGATACACATGCATACATGGCCTTAAAAGAAACTATTATTCAATCTTATGCTGTAAGTAAATGTCGAGGGAACTCGGCCGAGGAAATCTATATTCTAGCGTTTTAAAATATTATCCCGTTTTGCAGGCCGTCAAAGCGTAAGAATGGCTGCATCGTGTGCCGTTAAATTACGGAGTTATATAGAGAAAATCTGTATAGATAAGGTGGTAATAATATTAGTACTTCAATCCGAGCCGCAGCATTTACGAACGAGGTTCCACTCGCAGTCATCACAATGCAGGTGAGGACAACTATTAGTCAAGACGAGGCTGAAACACTTTAACATGTGAAGCCAGTTAAACCCGGTCGGTATTACCGAAAGTAGCGGAGCGCATGGTTAGGGTGGGCTAGTGTCAGGACTGGGCTTTGCTATGGAGGCGTGATAGGTTCGTGCACAAAGCCTCAACTGGTCTAATTAGTCATTGTGACAGTTGCTCCCAACCAAGATGCTACAGCTCATATTAATGACTACCTCCCAGTTGGACAGAAACATATCATCCGTATCATTTCGGATAGGGTGCCCAAGAGAACGAGTTTGCGCGCAGGCACTCTCTCTCGTCAAAGCAAAGACAATGAAGCCATGACTGGAGATTTGGACAATATTAATTCTTGTGCCACAGTCAACGCTGCTAGGCTCGCCGGACCCATGCTCCACTTCTTACGACTACACAAGGCGTTGGAGGAGGGGCACAGAATCAAGAGCCCAAATGCATCTGTTAGAAACGGGAACCTAGACCTTCATAAGGTTTAGGCATGGTATCTAACTGGAATTGGTAATTTAGGTCAGAACTTTATAGTTTTAATCCTGAGTATCTCAACGCTCCAGTGTAAGCAGGAACGAGATTGCCAAACATAAACTTTCTGAAGAATGAGTAAAGTTTCCAAGCGCATTAGTCGACCATGTGGATATCAGAACCTTTCCGTTTCTCTGCAGATCACTGTCGGATGTTTGCGACAATGAAGTAACTAGTGAGTTTATGGCCATGGATAATGCGGGGTAAACCTGGTGACAATCTTTGCCCCAGATTCACATGTGATGCGCCTTATCATGTCCCAGACTTAAAAGATGTCGCCTGATCCTGGGGGACCGTAGGTGTTGAGGCTTCGCATCTCATTCATTCTTGGGGCACATAACCCAGTAACACAGTCACTTTTCACAATGGCAGATCGTATTTCTATTGGCCTTCCTGAAGGTCCAAGCTCAGAGCCGCTGCCCGAGTCGCAATGGCAAGTTATGATGGCGATTATGGACACCATCATAGCTCCCTGTCCTGAAGACACGGTATCTCCTCTTCAGAAGAACACTATCCTTTCCACTTGCGATGCTTCAACATTCGACGCCTTCCTTGCCGAGAGACCCTCCAACATGCCGTTATTTCAAGATATCTTGAAGCGGCTGTTAGCCAATCTTCCTGCTGACAAACTCTCTGGAATTGGTACATTATGCTCTCTACTAGAGTTAGTCCGGTCTCCTTCTCAAATAGCCTGCATACTTGTTCGCTAATATCATGATATGGTAGTAATCGAGCTGCTGTGCTTCTTCTTACTGGCGGCTTTACACTATTTTCTGAATTATCTCTGCAAGACCGGACACTGGTGCTTAATTCTTGGAGAACGAGCTCTTTCGCTACATTGCGTGTCCTATTCAAGCAGCTTTCCATTATCGGGAAGCATGTCTATCTCAGGTCGAGTTCTCTTTTCAGCCAGGTTGTCGGCTTCCCATCCACTCCGACTGGGTGGCGTCCGGTTGAAACCTACCCCTTTGAGTTCATTCGCTTCAACGACTCAGAGAATCATATTCAACCCGATACAGATGTCGTGATTGTTGGCTCAGGCTGCGGGGCAGGCGTCGCGAGGACCATTGCCACGGCCGGCTATCGCGTCTTGGTTGTGGATAAAGGTTATCACTTTGAAACATCATCGCTCCCTCTAGATCCAGATGCAGGATACTTCCACCTTTTCGAGCAAGGAGGTTTAGTAGCTTCTGAAGATGGATCTATCTCTACTCTTGCAGGCTCATGCTTCGGTGGAGGCGGAACAGTCAACTGGAGCGCATGCTTACAGCTCCAAAATACAGTCCGCGATGAATGGGCAGACGAGCGAGGTCTTGAATTCTTCAAATCATCCAAGTTCCAAGCCCATCTTGACTCGGTCTGTGAGCATATGGGTGTCAGCAATAAGCCCATCAATCATAACCACGGCAACTCGGTTTTGCTAGAGGGTGGGCGCAGACTTGGGTACAGCGTTAAGCAGGTACCGCAAAACACGGGCCATGGCGAGCATCAAGACGGCCACTGCGCTCTAGGTTGCTGGATGGGGCAGAAGAAGGGTCCAGTCAATGGCTGGTTCCCAGATGCAGCCAGGTGCGGGGCTAAGTTTATCTCGGGTCTTCACATTGACAAGGTTGTTTTCCGAGAACGTGATGGTAAGAAAGTAGCTCATGGTGTGGCCGGAATCTGGAAGTCGAGAGGCGACACAAACACTACGGCCAGGTCGATAACAATTAACTCCAAGAGAGTTGTGATTTCTGCTGGTAGTTTATGTAGCCCTATCATCTTGAATAACAGTGGGCTTACAGTAAGCAACATAAACTCCTTTTGGATCGTCAAAAAGCTAATCTCTAGACATAGAACAAGCATATCGGACGCAACCTGCATCTGCATCCAACATCATTCGTGGCAGCAGTTTTCGAACATGAGACTCGGCCTTGGGAAGGTATGTTACAATTTTGACGCTCCTTGCTTTTGCCCATGCTCGACTGTTAACACTTGATAGGCGGGATTTTGACCTCTGTTGTCTCGAGCTTCGACAATCTTGATGGACATGGTCATGGAGTAAGGCTTGAACGCCCCGCAATGCTGGTAAGTTTTTCCTATCCTAATACATTTAAATACAATTAACCACAAGTCAGCCTTCACTGTCTCTTCCATGGCTGAATTGGACGTCTGGGTAGAACTATAAAGCACTCATATCTAAGTATCGCCATATGGAAGCATACATCGCCATTACTCGAGACCGCGACAGCGGTCACGTCATAGCTGATCCCGTACGAGGCACTCCTCGCTTGGTCTATATACCCTCCAAATTCGATGCCAGTTCCAATCTGAGGGGCATGATCGCTTTGGCAAAGATCCTTTATAGCCAAGGTGCCTTGGAGATACACCCTGTTCTTCCCGGCTTTCAACCATTTGTCCGTGAGAAAGAGATTTTGGAAGATGAATTTTCTGCGTCTTCAGCCACAGATGCGAGGTTCTGGCAGTGGCTTAAGGAAATGGAAGCTCATGGGAACAAGACACCGGATACGCCATATGGTTCTGCCCATCAAATGGGCACATGCAGAATGAGCGCCAAAGAAGCTGATGGTGTTGTAGATGAGTTTGGCAGAGTTTGGGGTTGTGAGAATCTGATTGTCTCAGATGCCAGTGTTTTCCCCAGTGCAAGTGGTGTTAATCCAATGGTCACTACTATGGCAATATCAGAGCATATTAGTTCTACTTTGACAAAGGACCTCGCCGAAGATATTCAAGGACGTCCCAGGTTGTAGTGCAGCTATTGAGATATTGGCTGGCCCCCAGATATTCCAGTAATAAAGTATGCAATCATATCATATAAACACATGAGAGAACACAAATGATTACGCATACACATACAAGTCAGTGAGCCATCTGTAAAAGAAATTGTTCAGTACATCCACTTGAACTACCCTTCTAAGTTTGTTATCTCCCAATATGGAAAGATTATCGCATCAGGATCAAAGGGAAAAGATGTCGACAAAGCATTTTGAAAAGACAGATCGCCCTTCAATAGTGTATCCAATAGCCCATGTCTTTGCCCTTCTTGTGCGTATTCGCTCGATTCATCGCCTACTATTTGTTGTTAGCTATTAGATAAACATATTAAGCCGGCGTTATTACTGACTCTTTTACCTGCCAGCAATTGCTTAGTTCATCTTTTTCAGTAGATCGAAGGATTTGCGAACAGGCACATTGAACGAAGAGATAGCCTCCAGGGCCGCGTGGCACCTGTTTGATGCTTCAATTACGCCAGCTTGGTCCAGGGTGGCCCATAACGTGGGACATAGCCGGCATGTTATAAGCAGTAGGCTAGCGGTGCAAGTATCTGTGTAATGTCAATTAGTCAATGCCTGCAGAGGGTAACGGCATATTTACACAGACTATTCCATCACCATGCTTCGGCAGTCTCTGTACTGAAGGTTTCGTAGACAATATTAATAAGCTGAATCGAAGTGCGTACACATGCTCTAGCGCCATCATGCTTGAAGGATAAATGCAAGTTATCGCTGACAGCAACAGAACCATGGAGAGCGAGCAAATGAGTTAATATTGGGCGGTAGAGCATGACTCGCAGATACGTAAATCTGAAGCCTGTTAGTGACTATATGTAGATATTAAGCTTCATAACTAATTAGAGACTCGTACCGTGCCTGTAACACATTTCTTTAAATAGCAATAACTGCAAGATCATATGGTACAATCTTCCCTATAACCAGGAGTTCATTCCACAACAGAAAGCTAGGAAGACTCAGCTCAACAGCTGGAAGCCTTCCCTGTAGTTCAGCAAAAACATCCATGCTTAACCCGATGTTATCTGTGTGAGAGACATGACCCTAGTCGACTTGCATTACCAGAGTTAGTACACTTTCGATAACATACTATCTAGAACAATACTCAGACGGACAGACTCAGTTTGAAACTGCAGTTTGAACTGTTCAAGACTGTCGACATTGCGACTATCATAAGCAACCCTTTCTGGTAGGACGAGTGTAGAAATATTTGTGATCATTGTCCGCCGACCAAAGGTCATGCTCATCAACCTATAGAAATTGGTCAATGAAAAAGAAGAGTCTGTTTATATCCTTACGTATCCATCACAACGCAGCCATGCCATGTCCGACGTTTGGTCCGTTGTATCAGCGACTCATGCTAGTCGTAAGGCGGCAAACTGTGCAAGACCAACAACGATCTGGGAATGAAGTGCCCTGTAGGACGAGAGCAACCAGGACAAGAGTTTGGGCAACACTCAAGTTATTTATGTCCAAATGTTCAAGGTTAACTTTTCCCTTAGCTCGACTGAAGAATACTTGGTAAGCTGTCATTCTGGCGGCAGTAGAGAGATTCGAAAAGATGCATCCCAACGCAAAGATGGTATTGAGAGAAGATAAGAAAGCAACTGTACTGGCATCTTCCCCTAGGCCCAGGTTCCTGAATTTATCTAAACCTAAACTTTGTCCGCTTGATAATCAAAGCGAGTTATATTCATGCTCAAAAGCATCTTTATCAAAGACGGGATAGAGCCAGGAGATGCGCTGGAAGTGGCTCTCTATGAGATGGTCTGCCAGGCGTCGTGGCGGAAGAACAAACTTGTTAACATCGCTATAAAGAGATATAGGCTGCGAAGTGGCAGTCTGAGAGTTCACCTAGCGGTTTGAAATGTGGATTACACTTCCGCAAGCCTCTTTCAAGAACGAGGTAGCCGAAGAAGAGCCATAGAAACCATCGCTTGTGTCATGATGGTGCCCAATGTCCTGTTCGGATATGGTCGTGCCCATGTCTGTTACTCGTCTTGCATGGTTGAAATTCACTATACTTGCCCGCCTGCTGTTGGCTCCATTTGGAAGAGCATCAGGAACTGTACCGTTCAAAGCAGAAACCTGTTCCAGCTGACGTTACAGATAGCGTATCCGCTCATGGAGAGCCTTTGTGTAGCTTTAGCTATTTGTTAGTCAAGTCGGGACTTGCTCATTGAATCTCTGCTACTTTACTCCTCGCTACATTCTGTACGTGCGTTCCCTACCCTGTAGACGCACTGTTCAATTCCCAGCGCCCGACGTCGGCAGGTGGTGCAAAGAGGCTTGATACCGTGGCAACGAGCTTTACGTTCCCGACAAGTATTGCAGGCCAATGTTGCTTTGCGGCGACGTTGGCGCGATTGCTGCTCTGGCATCTTGTATATGTGTCGTCGACTGTTGTCGGAGATAACAGACCAGTTCCAAAAATGAATATGTATGTAGTTTGTAGCTCGGCTCGGCTCCTCTCCGTTTGATGTTAGCCATCAGTTGGTATGTACAGATGAGAAAGGAGAGAAGTAGATCTTATTCCAACCTCCTTGTACCCAAGCCTGGCCTGAATGGTCCAAGCTGAGCGGTCCAAGCTGAGCGGTCCAAGCTGAGCAACTGCTGCACGTCTGAACCTTAATTGGCCCTTAATTGGCCCTTCGAATTTGGGGATACCTCGGCTGGTGGGTCTCAATGACTAAATTTTATGCTAGCGTCGGAATGGTTTCGTCTCAAGCATATGATGAGTGGCAAGAGAAAGCATTTAACACGAATGGAAGATTATTATTAGACAATATTTCAAAGGCTATTGGGATGTCTCGAAGACATCGCATTTACCATGGTGATGCCAAGCTGAACAAGTCGAGCAAGCCAAACACAAGCCACATACGTAATTTAATAAACTGGAATCTAGTTTCAGCTGCATACCAGCCTATTAGAATGGGGCAGGATGGACCCGAATGAGCACGGCATGCTTCATATACGGAGGCACCCCGACTCACAGAGCTTTGACGACTTTCACAAGACAGTCTCTGCTGCGAAAAAGTTCTACAACCCCACGGAGAACAACATCAACACCGACATGTGAGAAATATAAGAATAAGCCCCCCGCACGCAATTTCATCTGTGCCACATTCTTCACTCTGTGAAATCTACATTCTTGAAATCTTTTGATTATGACGTCAACAAACGAGACTCCCTCGACCTTCAGTCAATTTGCGTGCATCGGCGCTGGATTCTCAGGCATTGCTCTGGGTGCCACGCTCAAACGCTGGTACGGAATCACCGACATCCGTTTTTTTGAACGGCATAGTGAACTCGGTGGAACATGGTTCGCAAATAAATACCCTGGTATGATGCAGCCATAATAGTATAGCCCCAACATGAAGTGCTAAGCTTATCTAACAGGCGCTGCTTGCGATGTTCCAAGTGCTCTCTACAGCTTTTCTTTTGAGTCCAATCCCAATTGGTCTCGAGTTCTATCCCCACAGCAGGAACTTTGGGAATACCAGAGACAAGTCGCTATCAAATACGATCTACCGCCAAATATGACATTTGGTGTCCAAGTCGAAAAGTGTGAATGGGTCGAAGAGAAGAAGATATGGATGCTTCACATTCGAGACACCAACACGGGCGGCGTCTTTTACCATGAATGCAGGTTCCTCTTCGCAGCCTCTGGTATACTCGTTACACCTCGAAAGATTGACATTCCCGGCTCAGAAAACTTCAAAGGTTCCATCTTCCACTCATCACAGTGGAAGGATGATGTAGACGTCAGTGGAAAGAAAGTCATTGTCATCGGGAATGGGTGCACAGCTGCCCAAATTGTCCCATCCATTGTGGACAAGATAGAGCATCTAACACAGATAATCCGTTCAAAGCACTGGATGTTTCCACCTATCGATGGAGTCTGTACCGACATTATGAAACTAACCCTCGCCCATGTACCAGGCACCATGATGATGCAGCGATTGCTTATTTTCTTAGTAGCTGAGATCGAGTTGATGGCGGTTCCTATGACTACATTTGCGACCAAATTTCGCCACTGGCGAGGCGCTCAGGCCGAACATTACATGCGGACCACGGCGCCTGCCAAGTACCACGACCTTTTAATTCCTGATTTCGAGATCGGTTGCAAGAGACGAATTTATGACGCTGGCTACCTAAAGTCCCTTCACTCCAAGAATCTGACCTTGACCAACGATCGAGCTCTGAAAATTGTAGAGAATGGAATTGAGACAGACCGTGGCTTCGTTGAAGCCGATGTTATCGTCGTGGCAAATGGCTTTTCCACAAACACATTCCTTGAAGGAGTTGAGGTTGTTGGGCGAGAGGAAACGTTGGCTGAGCATTGGGAGTCATTTGGTGGAGCCGCGGCATATAACTGCTCTGCTATGAGCGGATTCCCTAACTTCTTTATGGTTTTAGGTACTTACTTAACGAGATCTCTCCTTTATACAACTCTGACTGACCGTTGACTAGGCCCCAACGCAACAACAGGTCATACTTCGGCCGTTATGGCTATTGAGAACAGTGTTAATTATGCATTGCGTATCCTCAAGCCTGTTCTCGGCAGTCCCAACGGAGTCGTTGAGCTTGATATGGATGCTGAAAAGCGTTACGTCCATCGAATTCAGCATGATCTATCCAAGACGGTTTGGAACTCGGGATGCCAAAGCTGGTATGTTCAACCTCACTCGCAGAACAGCCGTGTGTGGAACGCTATGCTTTATCCGTATTCTCAAGGATATCTTTGGTATAGAAGTCTATTTCCTGTCTGGCGCGACTGGAAGATTACTGTAAGTTAATACTCCCAACACAACCATACGTGGTCGCTTGCCTATATTTTTGTTTTTCTTGAGGCTTATATCTGTTATTCAGGGTCGTACCAAGAGTTCCAAGTCTGTACTGTGGTTTTTGATAAAAGTTGTATGCCTTATTGTTGGAGGCCCAGTCGCGTCCGCCTGTTTGTATCTGCTCTGGAGGCCTCAGTGGGATATCAAGCGGTTCTACGCAGATGTTCATACGGCTCTGCAGTTGTGTAAAGAGTATACACGAGGATAGATTGAACTGCTGACTATTAATTGTGAGATAGCTTATGTTTTGGATAAATGATCGAGTATTACACATTATAGGTTTGCTGCATTTAATGTATTCCTGGGCATTTGAATGTTTGAATTGCTGCTCTTTCACCTACAGTCGCAATCCAATACATTGGTGATTATGTCGAGAAAATGTTATTATAGGAAGCTGACTTGTTTTCGTAAACAACGGAGAAATCTGCCGCTTCCTGACTCGAATATGAGCAGAATGCCTGAGAGCAAGTTTCATGTGGATAGAAACCCGTACTATGATTGTGTAGCTAGTATGTCTAAATTCCAAGCGTCATACCTCAGCGTGACAGTTGTCCTTAGGTTAAGTTTATCTGTTGCATTAAACGAGCAGCACGAAACAGCGGGATAGATCTTGACAACATTCTTGAATAGCCGGAGTACTGGGAGTTCTGATGCCTCAGGCGTCTTAAACTTGATTGTGCAACTCCTGCAATAAGCTGCCACAGACATCATAGACTCTTAGTGATCGGTTAAAAATAACCTCGATTTACCTAACAGCCATGTTGATTGGACGCGCATTTGCACTTTCATGCACCTCAGCGTCACCAAGGCGTCCTTGCATATCAGCTGAAATAATAGTGCTTCTTGGCTGCAGGAAAGGAGATTTAAGTTATTTCAGTTATTTATGCCCGTTATAAAGTTAGTGTCGCTCTGAGAGTCAGCCTAACTTTAACTCTCGACCTGACTTTATTTTTTTAACTGAGGGAATACTTTTTTCCCCTGACTAATTATCATGTCGGATGCTACCAAGACCATGCTAGCTCCTACTTCTGACATAGAACTGGACACACGATATCAATCTCCAACTCCAAAGAGCCCACTATGGCGGAAGAAATAGTTAAATATACTTTCTTCGACTCAAATTTCATTCAAAAATGCATTCAAAGATGCATGGCACGACTTGATGGCCTTTCCCCGGCGCTTCAAGTCAGTAGAATGGTGCTGGGTAGGCCTTCGTTGTCTCGTCATTGTCTGGAGTCTATCTCTGTTAGGTCTCGTTTTATATCTTACTTTATCGCTATCTTTTTACTTTAACCCTCAGAACCCCTGTCAACCGAACGGAGATTTCTCCTTCTCCTCATACATAAACCTTCGGGGGCTTTTAGCTATTGGGCGGCAAGTAGTTTCTTTGACATCACTCTCGCTTGGGGCCGATTTGATTTTGCTACTGTTAAGCTCATTGATGTGGCCTGGGATCTAGTATGTTCTTTTATATATTTATTTGCGATGTATCTTTTCACCGTCCATCTACCTAAGATTTTAGTAAACGGAATTAACTAACAGAAAACTATCTAGGTTGTTGGCAGAGGGGGCCAAACAATCATGGCCGTGATATCCTGATGGGTATTTGCTGAGTATCTCCAAGTGTCCATTACCACTAAACCTGCCACCTATACAACAGTCTGGTTACTCCGATTCCAGAAAAATGCTTCCGCATGGTCTACTCTGCGCCTGACATCGGGCTTTTTTAAGCGGGGTCTTGCGTCGAAGCCATCGATGCTTTTTATCCTTGCAGCAGCAATGTTTATTATCGCATTTCCTACCTTTGCTGGCTCCATGACTGGATATACTCCAAAGAACGAAGCATATATCAATACAGTTAGTGGGAGACTTAACCCGTTTTGTGACATCTCTCCAGTTGCCTACATAATTCCTCAGATGTTGACGACGAAGGTACAAACTGCAGCGAGATGTATCAAAATGTAAGTCGCTGGACCTATCTAACGGTATAATTCTTTTCAGGCATAACCTAACTCAATACTTTATAACTAGACATACAGTGGTATGGTTTTGGATTATCGGGCGGGAGTAGATCCTCAAAGAACCAGAACCAAACAGAATTCCGTGGCCAGAAGATAAAGTGGCTACCACTCAGCATATCAGCCGTTTATCTTCCAAACGAGCGGTTCTACTGGAATTGGACAGAATTGACTGACGCAGAATTTACAAGCACGAGATTCAATAATCCCTATGGGAATAGCGCTAACGAGATGTATTTGATCAATGGCGAATTATATAACTCGACTGAAATAGATCGCCGAGGCATTTGTCAGCCAATCAAAGGACAGGTATGTTCATGATCTTGTCGCAGGATGCTTGATTTGACCTAACATCTTAGGACAATATTCAAAGATACCAGTGGGGGTTTTCGTTTCTTCAACTCTTCGTTATGATGATCCTCCTACAGGTTTGGTCCCTGGGTCTCGTTGTAATGTGGAAGAATGCGCACTATACGCTGAGGCTCAATAACAATGCAGCCCCATCAGGTGGCTGGAAGATCCTCCTTGAGTTTACAGCTGCGATCAACCTGGAGCTCGAAGATAACGGCATGGATCCAGACACCATGGAAGATAAACATATTGAGCATGAAATTGAACAACTGTTGCAAGGTGGATCCATATCGTCACCACGACTAACAGAGGGATCCTTCAGCACTTGGCGGTGGATATGGAAGCAAAAGTGGTACTTTCTCGCAGCAATGTTCTCTATTTTGTTCATCATTCTGGAGAACATTCTCCGTATGCCTGGTCTTTACCCTCAGATTTTGGTGGTCGACGCCGGCGATGATGAGGTTGGAAGAGACGCAATTGTATTCTCGACCTTGTACGGGACTCTCTGTCTGATCCTCTCTTCCATTATTGGGGCAACTATACTTGGACGAATTATGACTTTCTTACTTTTGGGCGGATTGTGTGTTCCTTTTCTTTTTTATAATTTCATCGAACAAGATTTAGTCCTTCCAGGGGTTTCTTCTTGGCTCAGCTCTTGCACTATTCTTCGGGTCTACTAGAGGAAGTCGGATGGCTTTATTCTCTGTACTATTTTTCTGCAATTATTTGGCTATCTTGTTCTATTTTATCTATAAGACTCGGGGGTAGATGGTAATTACTTTTCTATTGACTATTAAAGTTGTTATTAAGCTGACTCTGGAGGCTTTTAAGAAGCCTAAGAATTAAGGGCTTGGAGCTACAGACGGAAACCGTAACTACGTTCTGCATACATATTTAAGCATGCCATCAATTGATTTATGACTTAGTTCATTCCTATTCTGTACTGTGTATGCGAAGAAAATCACCGAAAAGGCTTCTCGCCAGATGCAATTTGCTTCATTTGGCATAACTAACTCTATTACTATACACAGGCATGTCCCAGACATGAATGAGGACGGGCATCTATCTTACTCTGCTTTCTCACCTCCATCCTCCATGAACCACGGATCACGTAGGATCTCTGCAGGTGAAGGTCTTTTGGCAGGGTCGTACTGGAGAATTCGCCGAATGAGCTTCTTGATTTTCTCCGCTTCCTCACTACTCAACTCCGGTTTTGTTTCGTCGAAGGCTTCCTCCATAGAGGGTTGCTCTAGCATAAGCGGCTTCCCACCTTCAGGAACACCGCCAAGCTGGCAGTTATATAGCTTTTTGTCTGCCGTGAAGTACTGTGAGGAAGTCTCCCAACGACTGAATAGCTCATCAGGCAGAGGTCCAATGCGTGAATTGAAGTGAAGAATATGGACGTCCTCTGTCCACCTATCGGAGCCCTGCCAAGGCACACAGAATAGAGGCTGTCCGGTGATGAGCTCGAAGACAAGACAGCCAAAACTCCAGATGTCCAGAGACTTGTCGAATTCTTCCTTGAGGACTAGCTCTGGGGCTCGTAAGCCAAGCGGGGTAATGGGCTTCTTGGAAGGGTTGTCAATAAAGAATGCACCACCCATGTCGGACAACTTGATTTTGAGATCTTCGGAAACGCTGGTGAAGGGAGCCAATGGCTGGGCAATGCAAAGATATCGAGGCGCCCACTTATCTTGCTTCCCGTCCAGTCTCTCAATTGGTTCTGAGATTGACTGAGTCTCGACATTTTCTTCTTGACGAAGTAATTCTTCATCTTGCAAGTCAATATCATTCAGTGCAAATAGCATGTTGCCAGGTTGAAAGTCCCCATGCGCAATGCCATTCTGATGGAGAAACGCCAATCCCTGCAAAGACTGCTTGAGGATGCGTTTTGCCATTTGAGGCGGGTATCGAATGTTCATTTCTTTCCTGCGTGGCTTGAACTGAGGTAGCTCTTCAACCATAGAGTTAACAGATGGACCCATGGGCTCAAAAACGAGGCACTTATGTTTGCCGTTAGGGCCCTCGTGTTCAAATTCAGCAAGCAGTTGCGTGACATGTTGAGCCCCAATTTCGGGAGCCACATTGGCGAGATGGTGCAAAATACGTAGTTCGTGGCTTGACTCTGCATTTTCTGGGTCTGATACTAGTATCTTCAAGGCAACATATCGAGAGTTTCTAATGAAGATGTAAGCTAGTGGCTAGTGCGGACCAGTGGATTAACTAACCTCAAGTCGCGTGCAAGCCAGACAGTTGAGTAAGCGCCGTCACCAAGCTTTCGAATGACCTTGAACTGGCCATCATTAAAGATATCACCCAAATGAACTGGATGATAGCCTCCAGGATGGTAGTCCTCGATCCATTCGCAAGGCGACATGGTATCCTTGAATCTCAATTCTTCATCGCGTGGAGCCCTTGAGGGCGGGGTCGGAGGAGGCGAAGCACTCATTGCTGCAATAAAGGCGCGCCGATTGTGGCTTCTGAGTTTCTCTGTAAGAAGGCTCGAAAAATATGGACGAAAACGTGATGAGCTGAGGGGACGCAAAAATGAGTTTCTGAAGTTCATCAAAGAATGTTGATGGTGAAGAGTTGAAGGGTGAACGTCATGGCAGAAGGCGTTTCTATTTTTATCAGGTTTTGCTGACTAAGGCAACTTCATGTTGTTGGTTCCAGAAGACCCACCATAGTCCTACATAAGCGTTGGTCAACATAACAGAACCAACAACATTATTGTGTTGAACTAATCAAATGCATTATATTGGCGCCGCGATTGTCAAGGAAACTCTAAATATGGCGGCTTTTTATACCATGGGATATTTATTGGTTAGTCGTATCTCTCATGAAACATTTCGCTAGGCAACAAGGTTGTTCGTATGCGGCACTATCACCAACACTATTTGTCCTAGATTGACATAACAATTCAATTCGCTCTAAAAGCATCAGAAAGTTGTTTTGACCAGAGTACCAAGGGCGGCTCGTCAAACACAAACCCCTCGGCGATTGCTAAAATTGGCCAAAACGAGCCGTCATCAAACTGTACCGCGGCCTATATAATGATCCAGGCTGGTGCTTGATGAACATCTTCTCACGTACCAATCTCACTTTCAATCACTACTGTCTCTCACATTCTATTTCCCCTATCATACTTACTCGAATACCTTTGAACAATTTTCTATCCTCCCCAAAATGGATGTCAGCAATGTCAGTTTCAGACCAGCAAATATGTATAGCGAAAATCAAGCGCAAAGAGATAATATAGCCAATTTGGTTGTTATCAATGCCCCTCCTGGAGCTGCCAGCGCAATCGTCGTGTAAGTCTGGACATTCTTTTCAATTTCAATTACTAATTCCTTTTGGATTTAGTAACGGCTGGCACACCAGTAAAAGTGACAGGCGAAATCATTGCACGGTGGACTATTATGATGCTGGCAGCCAACCCATTCGAAGGGTGCATGTTGTTTGATTGATTCCAGGGACGGGCTACACTTAGCGAAGATTGGCTGGCATTTGTGTTTCTGTTGGCTTCCACTGACGCTCAACGATTAAGAAGACTTCGTGCATCACAAGCCTAACTTGGCTACTAGGCTAGCTTCTATATAAGTTTCGAGATCGAACTAAAGAGAGTTTCCTGATTAAACAAATGATCTGGTATTAGTTTAGCATAGAAATACCTCTTCAAACGATTTTTACTATCTTACGGCATTTATGTTACTTGTTATCTATGGTGATAAGGGCATCTCGTCAACACTTCTCAGAATTCGGCTTACCTCTGTCGTAGCCTTCTTCTTCTTCCTCCCATTTCCTTCGATTCCCTCCCCCAAACTGATCGCTGCACGTCTCGGTCTTACAATACAAATACCCGAATCAACAATTCGTTCCATATCTGCCGCCCACTGCGCAACCTGCTCCTCTTCCTCTTTAATTTCCTCATCCAACGTTCTTTCTCCGTGAGACCCAAAAGCAAATATGCGTCCAAATGACCAAGGAAATATCTTATGAAGAAATAATCGTACTGTCGGTAAACAAGGAGCTGCGATGCTGACAGAGCTTTCTATCCCGGCCCAAACCATCAAATCCATATAGTCCCATGTGATATTATATGAATGACAGTAAAGAACATTATAGCGCATCTTGAGGCAGCTAGCGACTAAGACAACCACTCCGAGGCTGAACATAAGTACAATGCCGAGTTTTCGACGCAATGTTGATTTAGCTATACCATACGTTAGCGCACAGGTGCACAGGGCATGGATGCTTGACCTACTATTCCAGATGAGCGGTATTGGAAGTATCAAGACGATCAAATCAAATATGATATTGGTGATGTTAATTGCCCATTGCAACATGTTTAAGTTCATACACCAAAAGTCAGTAATTTCCCCTCTAAAGCGGCTCCAGTTCCATCGTATTGTTGTGCATTGGAATATGTTCAAAAACATAAATACTACCGTGCTAAGACTGATGATAGCAATCCAGGCCCAGCAAATCTGACAAAACCGGGAGTAGACGTGACAAAGGCGGATGCAAAATAGGATTATCGTCACTTTAGTTATTCCTAAGAGAAGACTATAGACTGGACAGTCGATCCAGAACAACTGACGATGTCAGCATGTACGTTGTTGGGTCCATTGGTTTCAATACCTTGAGAGCATGAGATAAGTCCCCGGCATCAATCCACCAGATGTCTTGACCAAATGCTGACATTAATGCTGTGACTTGTTAGTAAATTGGCCCAGCTTAGCTACAGTTTCAGAACCCTCACCATGATGTCCGATCCCGAAGTACACGATATAAATAGCAAACGAAGCAAATGAAAGCCAGTCTTCAGGTGAAATTGTTTTCACGATTAAAGTCTTCGTATAAATTCGAATCAGAACACATCAAATACACAAGATGTGAATCGAAATGTAAGGCCAAGCTTGCATTCTTCGATCTCGTCGTGGACTCTGGCAAAATTCGTCAACGCGCCTCAAAGATGCTATGGAGTTTTAGTCGCCAAAACTGGACGATTGGTATTGGAACTTACCGAAGATATCTGGAGTGTGGCATTCGCTTTCCAAGCAGTGTATGAATTCAGGTTGGAATGGGGTTGAGTGATTCCCTTCATCGCAGTCTATGGCCCGCGTAGTGGAAAAGCATGTTTGCTTTTCGTGATCAGTCAAAGGCTAACTCAACACGTTGGAGTACTTCTTACCGCGCATTCTGGGAGAGTGGAGGTAGTAAGCTCGCCGTTCGACGCTGTTGTCGCTTGATTTGCACCTATTGTTGCGCCATAAACAAAGAACGATAGCGTATAAACGCCAAACTTCATTATGCGAGACACATATTCAAAAACTGAGAACTCAGGTATGTAAAAATAACCAGATCAGAAGATCTGATGGGACCGGGGCAGGGATAAAAAGGTAAAACGGCAATGTAGATCTTGTTGATGAAACACACGTAGATGTTAGGTCAGGGGAAGGTATAGAAAATGCCATGCATGTGGCGCACTACTCCCGTCTCGTGGCTGTTAATAATTACACTAGATTGGACTATTTCGAGAATAAGTTTAACTATGCTTGGTAGCTCCATCATAATTTTCATTGCTAGTTGTAATTAGCTGAAAAGGTTGCGATCTTGTAAATGATATAAAACTACCGAGTCATGGCTTCGTCATTGGCTTGCGCTGACTTTTTCAATTGCCAGATGACCCCCGTTTAGTTAATGTGGAGATTACTGAGTAGTGAGTTTCAAGAGCTTTGGTTCCGTACTTCGGCATCTTGTTCCGTTTTTGCAATTCTGGTTGATTTAGCTACAATACTCGTTTTCTAACTAGTCTCTGATATTTAACTAATTACGCCATTCTACTTGAGCGCAACAGAGTCTCTCTTCACTTTCGCATCGAGGTATCGTCTAATAATTGGGCCGGCGGCAACGGCTGCAATAGACACACACGAATCAACAAAACCAATCCCTCTTTTTGGTGAGGGTCCTGTCATAGCCCCAAACAGTAGCGCCGCTTCACACTCGCTGCAGATAATGTACTCATTCTTATCAACCCCTTTCAAGATATAGTCAGCGACCTGCTTTGACGAGTGGAGCTTTTGCGTCAGCTCAGTCATTGGCGCAGTAGTTCCATCGAGCTGTTTTGTCAGCTCGGGTTTATTTCCAAGCTCATCAATGAAGGATGGTGAGATGAAATTCGACGGGAAGCTGATGTGCACTGAGTACTTTGATGCAGGGCCTGAGTATCTCTTGAGCTCAGAACGGAGAGTGTCGGCTAAAGCTCGCACGGCGCATTTTGCGGCTGATGGAGTGTCAAAAATGAAGCTCAAAACGCGGTGAGTAATCCGACTTACGTGTATACGCAATATAACCAGGGAAGGCTACAAAAGCAGCTGCACTGCTGACAAAAACTAATTTTCTGCGCTTGACAGTCCCTTTGCTTGGAGGATTCGACTTGTTTTGCTTGTCATCCTCTACCCATAGTTTCAATATCGCTTGTGCTGGATATGCACTTGTAAGGTAGTTGTTAGTCATGCATCGTTGCACATCGGAGGGATCGAGGTCAACAAGAAATCCGAGTTCATTAGTAGTACCTCCAGCTAAACAATAAAGAATGTCTGGGAGCCTCGATTGAGAAGCGAATGTGGATTGGATCTGCTTAGTGTTGTTAGATTACTTCAGGCTGCTCAAAAACCTCATACCTTCTCGGGATCAGTCAAATCAAGTGATTGTATATTTATCTCCTGACTTTGAGACTTCCTTGCTGCGAGAACCCTTTCCCTCGCGATTTCGAGCTGCTGTTGCCGACGTGCGAATATGGTGACGTGACAACCTGATTGGTTAGGACTCAAGCAAGTGAAATACAGGGTAGGTTAACAAACCTCGACTCGCCAACGCGACAGCCAATTCCTTGCCGAGACCCGTAGACCCACCAGCAAGAAAAACTGTCTACAAAGGATAATTATCAGTTTGGAGCATATCATTGTTAGTATTTACAGCTCTTACTTTACCGGTAAGGTCGCTCATAGCTCTTGAGTTGGTATTCCAGGTATTTCATTATTGTTAATACGCGACAATACGATATAGAAATAGCAACATATTATTGGAACCGACCTGGTAGTCCGTGCGGTACTCGGTGAATAGCTGACCAATGATCTTCGCTCTAGTGGCTGAGAAACTGTTGGTTTGTCGCTGCCGTTATATCCGGTGTCTCAGTCGATCCGTGCTGACTGCATACATGCTGTGACTTGATTGGTTGATCTCGTCCATTTGCGGCCCATCTTATCTCCCGGCGGCCCGCGGGTCTCCGAAACACCGTCATCTTCTCGGCGACCGGAACCCTGAAGTATGCAAGGAGAATATGAGAAACACTCCTCTGGCGACGCAAAGAGTGAGAGGCCCAGGAAAAGAGAAGATGCATTGACTGTGGGAATGCAATGTGGACCAGTAATTGCGACACGTCAGGCACTGAGTTCAGATCCCAATCTGTCTGCGGCGGAAGCGGAAATACTGTAATCGGCCAGATTGAAGTACCCAAAGGGGCGGAAATGGCGTTGAGTTGCATGCAGTAGCTAGCTAGCACACTGTTGGTGGTGTCGCAGCCTCTACGTGTGTGATTGTTGGACCAACGCTTGCTTGTTTGTCATCTATCTTACTCCTGGTTACCAATCTGCCACTGTAGACAGGCAGCCTCAGCACAACTTGAACTTTTCACCATCTCTTCCATACACTCCTTTATTCGTCTGTATTATCTCTCTATCTCTCCAACGTGAAAACGACAGCCAGCAGCCATGTCAGGCTCTGTGAATCCCGCCCTCTTCGCCAACTGCACTGTCTCGACGTGCCCGTTATCGACGTCCTACTACAATTATCGCATCAATCTGGCTGCCAATGCGGCGTTTGTTGGTCTCTTTGGTCTAACCTTTATCTGGTTCTTCGCTGTATGGGCCTACACGCGACGCGGCTTCTGGTTCATGTTTGCCATGGAACTGGGCATTATAACAGAGATCATCGGTTACGCTGCACGGGTGATATCGTGGAAGAACCAATGGAATCAGAACGCCTTTCTTGCCCAGATCGTCTGTATCACCATTGGTCCAGCCTTCCTCTCGGCAGGCATGTACCTCTGCCTCAGCCGTATCGTAGTCATCTACGGAGAAGAAAACTCTCGTCTCCCGTCAAAGTGGTACACAAGACTGGTATGAACGACTGATTGATACGTCGGCTCAAGGCTAACTTGGCTTAATAGTTTATCCCCTGCGACGTTCTGTCACTCATTCTCCAAGCTGCAGGCGGCGTCATCGCGTCGGTCGCTCTCCAAGACAACAAGTCCCTCACAACAGGCGACAACATCATGGTTGCTGGCTTGGCATTCCAGGTCTTCACACTCCTCGTATTCATCGGCCTTTGTGCAGACTTCATGATGTCCTTGCACCGGAGAAAGCGCGAGCTTGGCGCTGCTGTTGTACTGCCTCAGGATCCCGCTCTGACTAAAGTCCGCGACTCGTGGCAGTTCAGGGGCTTCAACATTGCTTTGGGACTTGCTGTCGTATTGGTTCTGTGGCGTTGCTCATACAGAGTTGCAGAGCTGAACCAGGGTTGGACTGGACCTATTACCTTCAACCAATCTCTGTTCATAGGCATGGAGCCCGTCTTGATTACAGCAGCAGTGTACGCTCTTGCTTTCTTTCACCCAGCACTTTGTATGGGAGAAGCTATGAGTTTGAAGAACAATCTGACTCTTTCACGGTTCATGAAGAGTAGATTGTGACATTGAAACCCTTCACTTCCATTTACATCGAAGAATCGTTGAAGCTAAGAATAGAACCAGGGTAACAGTGTTTGTTTACCCGAGGGTTTTTGCGGTGGGGCTCA
Organism: Fusarium austroafricanum; assembly: GCA_012932025.1. Classification (NCBI taxonomy): domain Eukaryota; kingdom Fungi; phylum Ascomycota; class Sordariomycetes; order Hypocreales; family Nectriaceae; genus Fusarium; species Fusarium austroafricanum. The sequence continues at coordinate 49,721 of JAADJG010000383.1, read as the reverse complement.
GGGGGTTTATTCTATTTCAAGGTTCTCTTCTATTATACAAATAGTTTCATGTAATGCGACAGTATCGAAATTCTAGTCTAGATAGATTATACCGACAGAGACCAATATCTCAATTGTGGATCCCATTATCCTGTAACTCCAGAGCCCATTGCTGCAAGTCTAATTCTGCAAAATTGAAGTTCAAATTAGTAGTTGTATGCCCACTCATATTCGTATCCAACAAAGCAAGTGATGTCGGGGGGTTCTCAAAGGCGTAAGTGTATGGCGTGCCGGATGACCCGGAAATAGTACTTGCCGTTGAGATTGATGCAAATGTTTGAGAGAGGAGATCTCCATTTGTAAAGGGAGGGCTCATGTGAAGAAGTGAGACCTGAGGAGAGATGAGGGAATCTGAATGAAGTGATTCAGACCACGCTCCAGGACTAGATCGATTGGAGCAAAGGCTCAACACAATCTCTCCAGTTTGTGTAAGTTTTTTGATGGCAATATTGGTCTCTGCGACTCGAGAGATAGCTCGTAATACATCTACGAACGATTTCATAAGCTCAATCGCCGAGTCAATCGACCTCCCTGGTCGATTCAATATAATGAACGAGCAGAGCTGAATAAAGCTCATTGAGGCATAGCTGACGAGAATTCTGAGAGATATGATGATTAGTCGCATGTTTGGAAGTATGAAAAGGTGTAAACACCCACCGGATAACCGCCAGATGATTGCCAAGTCCTGTATTTTGCCTCCAGAGATCTATAAACAGGGACAAACATTTCGATGAAGCAGTCACCACTGCATCTTCTGCATCGATTCGCCATGACAAAAGAACCTGAAGTGAACACACAACGAGTCTCAGTTCGGCTTTCGCGAAGCTCATCTCTTGGTGGCCTTGAGGATCATCAAGCCTGCACTCGGTCGAAAATCGTTGCAGCATCTCGGTCAGATTAGACACGGTCTGATCTACCCGGTTGCTTGGTTCTTCTCCAGAAATGTCAGAGTAAAGTTGGAGGAAAATAGTTTCCTCTATATGGCTGAGCTTGGCCCGGGCAAGTAAGCCAGGATCGATACCTGAACGAGATAGCAAGACTTCAGGGTGCCACAAAGGCACCTGTGGAGGCTGGCCGTCGATCCAACATCTCGTCTTGTCAAGTATATACAGGCACAGAAATATATTTTTCCGCTCCTGGACCTCTTCGTGGGTGTAGCCCTGGAATGACTCCAACTGATAGAGCCCAAGTGGCTTAGCTCCTGCAACAGCCAAGGTGAGAAATAAGCTGGCACGTTCTGAGCCCCAGTGGATTTGTGCAACCAGATGCTGGGATTTATTAGTGTCAAGTACTTGGCTGATCAACCTACTGGAACGTACCAAGGATAGAAGCGCTTGTATATTGCTTAGGCGCTGCGTCATGAGCTCCTGAAGATTATGAACAGCCCATGTTGCGTTTGACAGGAAGTATTTAACAAGTTCCAGATCAATGGAGCTCCAGTTGGACCCAGAACTTCTTGAAGTTGACGCCAACTTGGCAGTCAGGATAAGAATAGCTAGGCTGTTAAAGCAAATGACATGGGCTGCATGTGGTTGGTCTCCCGATCCTAGTTGCATATCGGCAATAAACTCTCGGAAGCGATCTCGTGACCATATAGGCATGTGATGGTTAATGTTATCAAAATATGGGTCAATCATTGGCTGGAGAATGCCAACAGGTGGCGTCGTAGGTGGTGAAGAATTTCTTAGTGATGGAAGAAGTTCGGCTTCGCCAACAATTTGCAACAGCCTGTCCTTGGCCTGGATGAGTTCATTTCTAGAGGCGATATTCTGGAAGGGTGTTTGACATAACGGAACCAGAATCGAGTGCGTGAAGTTGTTGATCAATGAGTCCAAGGAAGTAGACGCGACATATTGATGGGTGCCGTCTGACCGGTGGAGGAGACGAAACTGCCCTGGCCGTAGGCTAGTACCTCGAGAATGCGATGAGTTCGGCGTCGAAGAGGTAGAACCAGAGGGATGTGTTGAGAAATTCAGAGATATAGAGTCTTGCATAGGCCAAGAAGCCGGCGTGAAGAATGGAGTTTCACCTATCTTAGAATCCAGTCTTGCCAGGGTGGCTTGGATATCAGACATGCTCTTTTCAAGCCGGTCAATACGACCTTCAAGCCCAACGACGGCATTGTTGCTATTCGACATGACTGTTAGTTTCAAGTAGATCTGAATCTCATACGCGGAGCCAAGCTTTAACAATAATAAATGCTATAGAACTCACAGCATCACTGTTTGGCTGGGCCTCTTGCCGGAACCCGACCACTCGCATTCGATACCGAGACGGGCGCAGTTGGAGCAATTGGGCCGTTCCCTGCCACAGCGGATCTTTTTAATACGACATTGATCGCATACTAGACATTTTTATGCGTCTTAGCTGCATACCTCAGTGAGTCTCGTAGTAAATATGACTTACCTGGGTATTCTTTGGCACCACCGACATTTCGTTCTGTCCTGTCATTGGGATCGTCAATCTTTGGGCTTGACATGCTTGGTTGTGGGTCCTCATGTAGTACAGTAGTAGTTGGAGTGTTTAACAACTGGAGAAAGCAATGCAAGGAGGGATCTTTTGTATAAACACATGCAAGAGGATAGCTAAATATCATGATGTCTATCGGTGTATTTGAGCAGGCATCTCGATGTGTTCCAGGAAGGAGGCAAGGGGGATTCACGCCGCCATTGAGAACAATCTTATGTAAAACTGGTGTATGCGCAGTTTGTTTTGCTTGCTTTTCTCTCTCTACTCAGTAAGCGACACTAGTCTCACCTTTCTTCCTCCGAGACCGATTGTATCTGCCATCGGCCACTTAAATGTCCTAAGCACCCGAGCTCCAACGGAGATAAGACGAGGACCCAAAACGCGCATATTAGGAAAAAGGCTGCGCCGTGTATGCTCATGCTAAGCGGGATCCTGGAAAACAAAACCGGCAGCTCCAAGGTTCACGTTCTGCACCCGTCTTATCAGTATAATCTCACGGGTAAATTTCGAGGCCAGGCCATTCATTCCGGTAGTGTCAATTTATCCGAGCTTATAGAACATAGAACCCCATACACCCCTACACCCCTACAGCAGTATTCTAGAGTCGGCATTCCGTAGCCACGTCTAGTTGCCGCTCTCCCGGGCGGGCCGCCTGTCTTTAGGCCTTAGGGCTGTATTCCGATTCAGCGCAAATAATTTTGTCCTGAGCTAAAGTCTGACTAATGCTACTCAAACGAGTTTACAGCCATTCTGGAGGGGTCTAGCTCCTTAACATTGGCCACTGCAGCCAGCTTGTACACCTCCCTCATCGCACTCGGCACTTCAGTGCCGCCTGTCTGACCATCCTGGATATCAAGCATCTCTTGCGCCCAATCGATGAGAGATGACGCGAGCCCCTGTACTTCCTCATCCGTATTTCCCGCGTGAATTATGAGTCTTACTCGGCCTGTACCTCGCGGAACAACAGGAGGATCAATCGGTGTCGCATTAAATCCATCGCGATGCAGATGCATCGTAAGGAAATAATTCTGGCCCTGTCGTGTCCAAACGGGGAGGAATTGTGTGACAAAGGATCTGGATTCCACATCCTCGCTGACAGGGATGCTGCAAATGCCAGAGTCCACAGCGTCCTGCCAAATGTCACTTTCCTTGATTATGTCGCAGAACATTCGAACAAGCTTTTGGACCCGCTCCTGGAGCTGACGTGCGACAGATAACCGGTCAGCTTTATGACATAGATACAATGCAGGGCAGGGTAAGGCAGTGAGTTAAAGCGGGTACACAGCCCTCACAAGGCATTCTGGGGTTGCCTTGCAGCTGGTTTGGGGGTCGAAATCTCACCCAGCGTGCATACCAGTACATACCTGTTGGGTCCGCCCACTCTCCATCAGATCATAGCCCGCGCGTATGGCTGCGACCATGGGGAATGAGGGCGCTGTAGTGAATATAATAGGTCGAGCAAAGTTGAGGAGCGTATCGAGAACGCTGGGACTAGCAAGGATGGCCGCTACAATGTCAGACCGCGTTAGCAATGAAAAAAAGTCCCGAGATGATCGCTGTAAGCGGCATGACAATGGCATCATACCTCCGGTCGTTCCTAATCCTTTGCCATATGTGTGTAGGCGTATGGCAACGCTCTTCTCCAACCCCAGCTCGCAGACTAGACCGCGACCATTTTCCCCAAGTAAGCCCGTGCTATGGGCCTCATCGATTATGATCTGTGCGTTTCCGGTGGGGAAGATTTCCTCGACAACTGCGACAATTTCTGCAAGGGGTGTCACGTCTCCATCCATGCTATACACCGACTCCACCGCCACAAGAACACACCGTGACCCGTCTCGGATAAGCGATTGGCTCTTTTTGAGCTCAACAAGCACCTCTCGCAGAGCCTCAGCATCGTTGTGCTTGAATGGGATCTGGGTGGCTGCCAAGCTGGACTTCATGCCATCGTGGGCGCTTGCATGGATAAGCTCATCATAAACAATGACATCGCCTGGACGTGGCACTGCAGAGAATATGGCACAATTGCCATCGTACCCAGAGCCCACTAATAGAGCACCTTCGGCGCCATGAAAGTCGGCGATCTGTTTCTCTACAGCCTCCATGTAGGCATTATTTCCATCCGCAATTCGTGACGCGGTGCTTCCCACAGCGAAATCTGGGTTGGCTTTCAGCTCCTCTAGAAAAGCATCTCGTAGTAAGCCCGACGTGGCCAGAGATAGAAAGTCGTTGGAGGAAAAGTCCACTTTGTGCTCGAATCTGTGCAGTGTCAAGAGACTGTGATCTGCCCGACGTTGATCCAGAGCAACCTCCAAATTGCGATGAAAAGGGCTTGCATCTTTCATGGTGTGAGCTTTGGGCTTCTGTCCTTCGAGCCATTTGCGGATCTGGCCAAGATCCTGGCCCATGTAGGCGTCTCCATTTTTCGACATAGTGGTTGCTTGCTGTTAGATCTGACCGATGGACGTGGGGTGAGGTGACTGGGGCTATGCTTAGGGACGGCCGACTTGTCGCAGAGATAAATCTAAATCAGTAGTGATGAGTCTGGTTTGCCTGTACCTGAGACTATACATGGTCTGATACTTATTTAGTCGGAAGGGATGCCTACGCCGTAAGCATACACCTTGCAGGCGCAATGAGACATATGCACCGTAATCCACAACGGCTTCCGGTATCCGTTTGAATGAGACAGTATATGCCATATCTGTTATTTTGCGATATAGAACGGTTTTCTGACTAAGGTGACGCCAAAAACGAAAAGATGAGACCACAGGCGAGTGGCATACCGGATCCGTCTGTTGTTCGTGTATGCAGTGCTTACGCCCCTGTTCCCGGTCCGCTGACCCGAGCGATCACGGCGTGATACGCAAATTATTCAGTTATACTTCTTATCTAGGACTTTACTGAATAGGCATACCTCGTCGATATGTTTTGTTCGGTGAATCCTGCCCGCTTACATGTCCCTATTTCTCGTCAAGGTAGGTTTTATCGCTCGGATCTATAGGTTTTAACGCCATAGGAAATTGTCCGACGGATCCCGTGTTGGTCTGGCGCTTATATGTGGCTCGATATTCTAGACCTGAACTTTGGAATCGGGATCCGTGCCCGACATATGGCGTTTACGGCTGAAGCCATCATTATCGAACTGCACATTGGCTAGAGATAAAGGCTAAGATATATAGAACCGTGAAATAATAATGCAACTTGAGTTTGGAAAAGAACGTAAAGATAAATACACATAAAGAGGAGATATACATTCCCCCAGATACATCAATTACGCTCGTTCTGTACATACCTGGTCAATACCCAAGCCTTCAGCCCCCAAGAGCCATGTCCGACTCAGACGGTATCCTCAATGGCACCAATGGTGTTAACGGCCACAGTGCTACTAATGGCCATGCCAATGGCTATACAAACGGCCAGACCAACGGCCATGCTCCTACTAATGGAACACATACCAATGGCAATGGAGTGCATCAAAACGGACACGCGAATGGTTACTCGTCCAGCGTGAACTCGTCCGACTCCTCCCCTTCTACTGAGCCTATTGCAATCTGTGGCATGTCAGTACGTCTTCCTGGTGGCCTTCATTCACCCAAGGACTTCTGGGACTTCCTCGTCTCCAAAGGCGATGCCCGCGGACCTGTCCCAGAGTCTAGATACAAATCTTCATCATTCTGGTCTGAGACCACCAAGCCTGGCACAGTTAAAACACAATATGGCTACTTTCTCGACGAGAGTATAGACATTGCCAGTGTTGATACTTCATTCTTCACCATGCGCAAAGCCGAAGTTGAGCGTGCTGATCCTCAACAACGCCAGATGTTGGAGGTTGCACGAGAATGCCTTGAAGATGCTGGTGTTGACTGGAAAGGTCGATCAATTGGTTGCTATATGGGCAGCTTTGGTGAAGACTGGACCGAGATGTTTGCCAAAGAAGCCCAGCAGTATGGCTTATACCGTGTCACAGGATACGGAGATTTCATGTTGCCTAACCGAGTATCTTACGAACTCGACTTGATGGGCCCTAGTCTAGTCGTCCGTACTGGATGTTCAGCAGCCCTCGTTGCACTCCACGAAGCATGCCTCGCAGTATCTCGTGGTGACTGTGAGGGAGCTCTTGTCGGTGGTGCCAATCTGATCATGGCTCCCGGCATGACTATGGCAATGACTGAACAGGGAGTCCTCTCTCCTGATGGTTCCTGCAAGACCTTTTCTGCTGATGCAAACGGTTATGCTCGAGGAGAAGCAATCTCTGCCATCTTCATCAAGCCTCTACGCGATGCCATTCGCGATGGCAACCCTGTTCGAGCCGTCATTCGCTCCACTGCATCAAACAGTGACGGAAAGGGTACTGCTGGAGGCATTCAAGTTCCCAATGACGTTGCACAAGAAGCCATGATTCGACAGGCATATTCGATCGCTGGAATCGACGATTATTCTCAAACAGCCTTTGTTGAATGTCATGGAACTGGAACGTCTATTGGAGATCCCATCGAGACAAGAGCCGTTGGAAGAGTCTTTGGCCCTGCTGGTGGTGTCATGATTGGATCTGTCAAGCCAAACCTCGGCCACTCGGAGGGAGCTTCAGGTCTCACATCACTGATCAAAGCAGTTCTAGCCTTGGAGAACCGCACTATTCCTCCCAACATCAAGTTCAACGAGCCCAACCCTGATATCCCATGGGACTCTTGTGGACTCTCTGTTCCTACAGAGCCTAAGTCATGGCCTGGATCCAAACATGAGCGTGTCAGCGTCAACTCTTTTGGCATTGGCGGCACCAACGCCCATGTGATTCTGGACTCAGCTCGAAGTTTTGACATATCTCCTGCTTCCAAGCGAGTTACAACCTCACCCCAGTTGCTGGTCTTTTCAGCCAATGGAGCCGATTCACTTCGAACAATGATAACCAACTACGAAGACTACGTTGAGAAGAACCCAGAAAGAGTAAATGATCTTGCTTATACACTGGGTCACAAGCGCGAACACCTACCGCATCGCGCTTTTGCCGTGGCCAGCCCTCTCGGTGCTCTCACAACATCCCCAGTCTCCAAGGCTGGTCAGAAACCAAACATTGTCATGGTCTTCACCGGTCAAGGAGCTCAATGGCCAAGAATGGGGAGAACCCTGATTCGAAGCTCTCAGTTCCCTATCTTCAAGAAGACCATTCAAGCTCTAGACACCCATCTCCAGACCCTTGAAGGTGCTCCAGAGTGGAACATCGAGGAAGAGCTCCAGAAGTCAACCAAGACAAGCAGACTCAGCTCAGCCGAACTGTCTCAACCACTGTGCACGGCCATACAAGTTGCCCTGGTGGACACTCTCGCTTCGATTGGCGTTCACCCTGAGGCCGTAGTAGGCCACTCCAGTGGTGAAGTTGCTGCGGCGTATGCCGTTGGAGCCATCACAGCCAATGAAGCCATCACCGTTGCCTTCTACCGTGGCCTTGTCACCAAGCTCCAGACGAAGCCAGGTGCTATGGCAGCTATTGGCATGGGTGCCGAAGAGATCCAAGAATACCTGCAGCCAGGAGTTGTAATTGCCTGCGAGAATTCTCCACGCAGCGTTACAATTGCGGGTGATACTGAGGCGGTTGAGAATATGACCACCAAGATCATCAAAGAGTCCCGACCTGACGTGATGGCGCGACTACTGCAGGTCAACATGGCATATCATTCTCATCACATGACGGAGATTGGTGGTGATTACTATGCGCTCATGCAGAACAAGATCTCTCCCAAGAAGCCCACCAAGCTGTTCTTCAGTAGTGTCAAAGGGGAGGTGCTTACCGAAGCATCTGACTTTGGTCCCCGTTACTGGCAGCAAAACATGGAATCTAGGGTTCTCTTCAGCCCGGCTGTTTCATCCATTATTCAACACGATATTTCCAAGAACGCGGTGTTCTTAGAAGTCGGTCCCCACTCAGCACTCGCCGGTCCCTTGCGACAGATCCAGGCCAAGCACTCAACTTCATCGCCTTATATCACTGCCCTGGTGCGCCATGAGAACGACGTGGAGTCTTTCCTCACATGCGTTGGAAAGCTTTACACCGTCAATGCTCGCGTCGACTTGACCAAGGTTATCGCACAGGGCTCCATCCTACCAGACCTACCAAGATACCCTTGGAATCATTCTGAGAGATACTGGTATGAGTCGAGACTGAGCAAGGAGTGGAGGTGTCGAGAGTACAAGTATCATGACCTTCTGGGCCTTCGAGTTCCAGAGAGCTTGGACTTTGACATTCTCTTCCGCAACCTTTTCCATCTGGACAATGCTCCTTGGATCCGTGATCACAAGGTTGGCGATGATATTGTCTTTCCCTTTGCTGGCTATGCTGGTATGATCGGCGAAGCTGTAAGACAAGTCACCCATGTGGATGAAGCTTTCAAGCTACGCAACGTCATCGTCAGCACAGCTCTTGTACTGAACGAAGGGAAGCCTGTTGAGATCATGACTACACTTCGTCGCAAACGCTTGACCAACTCTCTCGACAGCGAGTGGTGGGAGTTCACCATTGCATCTTACAACGGAGCTGTATGGACAAAGCATTGCTCAGGCGAGGCCAGGTCCTATGGCGAAGGCTTTGGAGACGCAGAAGCCAGGACCCCATTCCTTCGCAAGGTTGATACTCGGCGCTGCTACGAGTCCATGGCCAAGTCAGGCTTGAACTTTGGTCCTGAGTTTCAACGACTTGATCACATCCAAGCCGATACCCGAGAACAACAGGCCGACGCGAGAGTATCTGCCAAGGATGGAGATGATGTTGATTACCATCTCCATCCTACTGTCATCGACGCAACTCTCCAGCTTCTTAGTGTTGCTGCATCTCAAGGCTTTGCCAACCCTTCAGACAAGACCATGGTTCCGACTCATATTGATGAGATGTGCATCTACCGATCTACTGTCGCTGGCGACGTTGACATCCGAGCAACCGCATCTTACACTGCCAGTGGCTCCATTGCTGGTAGTGGACAGGGAGTCGATGCCCAAGGCCAGTTGATCTTCCGAAGCTCGGGTATTAGATTGTCCATTGTTGAAGGGCAGAGTGGTGATAAGCCTGTTGAGCCAACTGCCCATACTGAATGGGCCCCTCATATCGACTTCTTGGACACCAAGACGCTCATCAAGACCTCAATTGATCGCAGCGAACACATGCCTGACTTGACAGAGCTGTCTCACTTGTGTATGGTTCACAGCAAGCGCGTCATCGCCAACTTGGATACTACCATTGAGCACATGCACAAGTACCGCTCATGGATCGATCGTCAGATTCAGTCCCAAGGTCTTGCTCACCTTGAGTCTCTGAGTAATGACGAGATAAGGCAAAGAGTCAAGGATCTCTCTGAGAAGCTGATGCAAACTTCGGCAGTGGATGCTGCAGTGGCCATTACCAAGGTTTTTAGTCATGTTGCCAGTATCTTCACGGGAGATATGGAAGCACTCGAGTTGCTGCTCGCAGATGACACACTGAACAAGCTCTACGTCTTTATGGACCAATGTGACGAGTCCCAATTTCTGAAACACTTGGCACACAGCAAGCCCAACCTCCGCGTTCTCGAGATTGGTGCCGGAACTGGTGGTTCTACTGCCCAGCTATTGGAGCATCTGGCACCGGCTGGTAAAGTCCAGTATTCGAACTACACCTTTACCGACATCTCATCCGGGTTCTTCATTGGCGCCAAGGATCGTTTCAAGGAATTTCCAAACATGGAGTTCGCAACCCTGGATATCAGCAAAGATCTCTCTGAGCAGGGCCTTGAAGGCCGCAAGTACGACCTCATTCTTGCCACCAACGTGATCCACGCGACCAAGTCACTCAACGAAAGTTTGACGAACGTCCGTCAGCTCCTGAGTCCCAACGGAAGATTCCTTCTCCATGAGTTGACTCCAACATCCAAGTGGGTAAACTACGTCTGGGGTACCCTTGCAGGATGGTGGTATGGCGATCAAGATGGCCGACCTGATGAACCCTACATCAGCATTCAGCGTTGGGAACAAGAACTACAGGCTGCTGGGTTCCGGGTTCCAGATGCAGCTGTGCTTGACTCAGCTGAGCCTCACCAGTTGAATGCCATGATCGTCGCAAGGCCGTCTACCAACGAAGTTACCAGCAAACGAGTCACCCTTCTCACTCTCTCTCATTACGAGACCAAGACAGAATCTATCCTCCGCAAGAGTCTCGAAGGTCGAGGCTATTTCGTTCAACGGTCAGTCTTTTCCGACTTGTCTGTTCCCAATGGGCAAGACATTATCGCAGTCCTTGATGACGAACAACCATTCTTTGAGAATCTCGAAGAGCGTAGATTTGAGTCATTCAAGACCTTGGCTGGCAACTTGAAGGATGCAGGAATTTTGTGGATCACGCATTTGTCACAGCTTCATTGTTCAGACCCTCGATTTGGGCAGGTCCTCGGTATCTCTAGAACTCTCCGTTCCGAGATGCTCTTGGACTTTGCCACTTGCGAAGTCAATAACATACAATCATCCTCAGACAGGATTATCGATGTGTTTGAGAGGTTCCAACTTCGCCAGGAAGATGATACCTTGAAGCCTGACTATGAGTATTCCGTTGTTGATAACATGGTTTACGTCGGGCGTATGCACTCATTCTCAGCGCAGGCCAACCTTTTGGTCCCTAGTGAGAATGACCCTATTGCCCTGAGGACAAGCAAGCCTGGCAGACTGGATGCTCTGCACTGGGCTAGTTACCAAGCTCCGACCCTAAAGGACGACGATGTTGAAATCAATGTGCAAGCAGCCGGTTTGAACTTCAAGGACGTTCTCTGCGCCATGGGTATCGTCGAAGGTTCGAACGGTTTCGGTCTCGAAGGTGCTGGTATTGTTGGCTGTATTGGTCCAAAGGTCACAGGCCTCAAGACAGGTGATCGGGTCATGTTCATCTCGCATTCTACATTTTCCACTCAGGTCGTTGTCTCGGAGAACCTCTGCGAGAAGATCCCAGACGACCTCAGCTTCGAAGATGCAGCAACTATGCCTTGCGTCTTTGCCACGTCATATTACTCCATCTTCAACGTTGGAAACCTCAAGAAAGGACAAGTAAGTCATATGCAAGCCACTTTCTGAGAAATTTAACTGACCTTTTTAGTCCATCCTCGTTCACAGTGCCTGTGGTGGTGTTGGCATTTCTACCATCCAGCTAGCTCAGATGGCCGGCGCAACGATCTATGCTACAGTCAGCAACGAAGAGAAGATCCAGTATCTCGAACAGAACTTTGGCCTAGACCGCAGTTGCATCTTCAACTCTCGAAACGACTCCTTTGTTGAGCAGCTCATGCAAAAGACTGGTGGCAAGGGAGTTGACTTGGCGCTCAATTCTCTTTCGGGAGAGCTGCTCCATGCCACTTGGAAGTGCATCGCACCATTTGGCAAGATGGTTGAGATTGGCAAGAGAGATTTGATCGGCTCTGGCAAACTCGACATGAGTATCTTTGAAGACAATCGTAGCTACTCTTGCGTGGACCTGGACCAGCTTTGTTTCCAACGGGGAGAAATTGCAAAAGAGTAAGTGAGATGAGCACGAACTATAATTACGGATGGCTAATATATACCTTTAGGCTTCTCAAGAGCGTTGTCGATTTGTACGACAAGCGCTTCATTCACCCGATCCGACCTATCAAGGTCTACAACTCCAAAGAGATCCTCGATAGCTTCAGGTATATGCAGCAAGGTGTCCATCTCGGCAAGATCGTCGTGTCAATGGATATTACCTCCAGCAGCAACTTGAAGGTTCAACCCCGAAAGGAGCCTATCCGCTTTGATAGCTCAGACTCTTACCTTCTCGTTGGTGGACTTGGCGGCTTGGGTCGATCGATCTCGACTTGGATGGTCCAACGAGGAGCTCGCCATCTCATCTACCTTTCTCGAAGTGCGGGTACACAGCAGAAGCATCTTGCTCTCGCCCAAGAGCTTGACAGCTATGGATGCCGTGTCGACTTTGTCCAAGGCAGCATCACTAGCCTTGTCGATGTGACTGCCGCAGTTGCTCGGGCTGATGGCCACCTCAAGGGCATACTTCAAATGTCCATGGTTCTTTGTGACCAGAGCTTCGATAAGATGACGATGGATGAGTGGAACACAGCTGTCAACCCCAAGGTGAAGGGCACATGGAACTTGCACAACGCGTCTCTTTCAGTCAACGCCGATCTTGACTTCTTCATTCTCTTCAGTTCCCTTTCTGGTATTATTGGACAGCCAGGTCAGGCGAACTACGCAGGCGCCAATACCTTCCTCGATGCCTTCTCCCAGTACCGTGCCAACTTGGGTCTACCGGCTTGTGCTATCCAAATCGGTGCCGTGGAAGAGGTGGGATACATGGCCGAGCACCAGGGCATCATGCAGAAGCTCAAGGCTTCTGGTGGCTCAGATGGAACGGTCTCCGAGAGGGAACTTCTCGATGCTTTGGGTGCAGCCATGACCAAGAAGTCGAGCAGCTTCTGTCTCGGACTACGCTCCAACATTTCCTTGAGCGACCCATCGAACCGATCTCTGTGGAAGAAAGATATTCGCATGGCAGTCTTCCATAACAACGGTAGCGCCACGGGTGCCTCTGGTACAGCTACAAACGACGAGCTCAAGTCTTTTATCACCAAGGCCAAGAAGGACGCATCTGTTCTGAGCCAGGCAGACTCAGCACACTTCCTTGCTGTGGAGATTGGTAAGAAGGTGTTTAGCTTCTTGCTCAAACCCGTGGAGGATCTCGAAACATCTTGTTCGCTATCCGATCTGGGAATGGATTCATTGGTGGCGATTGAAGTACGACAATGGTGGAAGACTGTTTTCCAGTTTGATATTAGTGTGCTTGAAATGATGGGGATGGGCACGCTGGATGTCCTCGGAGAGCATGCTGCCAAGGGTATGTTGCAAGTGTTCCACAGTGAAATTCAGTCCACCTAGAGTTTTGTATATACTGGCGTTGGAGTGCTTTTGTTGTTTATTAGAAATAGATGTACGCTCGATGACAAAGAATGAACCAGACTTTCTTATTTCTTGTTTTGGACTCACCCGTCATCCAAAATAACCAGCGACCGTGGTGTAGTGGTTAGCATTAACGCCTTCCAAGCGTTAGAGAGGGGTTCGATTCCCCTCGGTCGCATTTTTGCAGGGGTCGTCCTTCATTTTGTAGCTGTGGATCTGACTCTCAGCGGAATCACATGCTTGAGGGCTATTTTTAGTCGTTTGGGATGATCAGGTCCACTGGACACCCCACACGCAATCTCCCGTTCAGATGAGGATGGAGGAGGGGGGAACATAGGATATCATAAAGTCGTCCAGCATCACATTTAATCTATGTCAGCAAGTATCTAGCTCAAGAGTAGTTCGAATCTTTCTTCTGCGTTATTGAGGCAATGGACCCAAGAAACTTGGCTACACTATAACTCGCCTTTGGCGAAGCATATCGAACAAACAAGACGTATGTTTCTAGCCGAGGTATTTGCTATTGTACCATCATTTGATACTACACGATTCATGAATGAGCTGACAACCAAGGATCTCAAGTGCCGAATGCCGAAATCACCAAATCAGGGAATGTTTTTATTGATCCCAGGTTTTGATAGGTTTTGACGCGCCAATGATAACACTCCCGGGTAGCCCACCAGCGACGAAATACGACATCTACCCCGGGATCCAGCTTTTAGCGGGTTCCACTGACAGAGCACATGATGCGGGGAAGATTATCCTTCCATTGGTGCGCTACATAACGCCCAGGAACAAGGCACTAGTTGCCAAGACTAACAAATCTTATTGGAGTGCTTATTCGGGAGTCAGGACGAAGTCAGTTGATAGTTATTTAAACCCTGTTTTCAACAAGCCGCAACTGCGATCTAGGGACATTATGGTATAGATTAAACTCTGCAGTAGTATCGGGATAGTTGAGCTAATTCACAATTGTGATATATAAACTACCTCTGACTCCTGCCAAGCCGTAGTTTCCTGCAACCACAAGTTATACCCTAAACCGTTACATCCATCAATCCTTCATCATGCTTGGCGGCAAGGTTTCGTTGTTAGTGTCATTCTTGGCGCTTTTCAGCCCCATCTCATCCAGCCCAGTCGAAAGGGCTGTTGCAGACCACGCTGTCACGTTCCAAACTATCTACAAGCCCCCCTCCAACTATAACACCCCCAAGACCCTGTACGGTCGTACAGTCCAACTCGCTGATGGAACACTCCTGGCAACATGGTAAGTCCAGTCCCTCTAGAATCGGAACATAACTAACTTACATAATGAAGGGAGAATTACAGCCCTGAGCCTCCTATGGTCTACTTCCCTATCTATCGCAGCTTGGACAAGGGATCGACCTGGGCACCTCTCTCTAACGTCACTGACACGAAGAACGGATGGGGTCTGCGGTATCAGCCGTTCCTCTATGTCTTGCCACAGCAAATCGGCAATCTTGCCAAGGGAACAATTCTCTTGGCGGGCAATAGTATCCCTACCGACTTGAGCAAGACCAAGATCGACCTCTATGCTTCCACTGACAGCGGGATGACATGGAAGTTTGTGTCTAGCGTTGCAAGTGGTGGCAAGGCTGTGCCAAATAACGGAGAGACACCAGTCTGGGAGCCATTCCTGATGGTGTACAATAACAAGCTGGTCTGTTACTACTCTGATCAGCGCGATCCTTCCTACGGCCAGAAGCTTGTTCACCAGACATCCAGTGATGGTGTGACCTGGGATGCTGTGGTCAACGATGTCCGGGGCACAAGTTTTTCTCAGCGACCAGGCATGACAACAGTCGCCAAACTTCCCAATGGAAAGTGGATGATGACTTTTGAGTACGGAGGAGGTGCCAGCCCTAACAATGCCGCATTCCCGATCTATTATCGCATTTCGGACTCCCCACTCACTTTCGACAGCGCCTCCAACCAACTTCTGGTCGCTGGCAGTCGGGCACCCAGCTCTTCACCCTATCTGACATGGTCACCATCAGGAGGAGCTAGTGGTTCCTTGATTGTAACTGCGAACAGTGATAATGGAATTTACATCAACACCAACTTGGGTGCTTCAGGCTCCTGGGTGTATTATGAGATTCCTCAGCCTGGAGCGTATTCTCGACAGGCCATGGTGATGGATAACCCAGACTGGCTGTATGTTATGAGCGCTGGATATCTCAATGGCGACAATTGGGTCACGGATAGCGTTTTCAAGCTCCCCAACCTGTAATTATCAGCTATGCACAAGATAGAAGACAATAGTAGCTAGCTTCCTTCTTTAATCATTTTCTCCATTTTTGTTTTATGCGAACGAAGATGGAGAAGAGCGGAACTAAAGCTCCTGGTGCATCTATCACTCCAGGATAATCTCCACATCATCTGACGAGGCTCGCAACTGGTAATGGAAGGTGGCAGATAGTTATAAGATAATAGGCTTATTCGAGACCCATAGGTCTGGGGTTAGCTGTGTTGTGCCCCGTAGGGAAGTTGTTGGACCAATCCTGTACTAGGATCCTTATCTAAACGCTTATCTAGTCGAATGTATATATCTTTTACCAACATACGCCAAGCTTCCACCTGCCTGTTATTCAACCGCCAAGTCTATTTCTAAATTTCTCAACCTGTTTTAATACAAACCGATACAATCCTCTATTCTTGGCGTTCTGTCATAGGTGTAAAAACTTATCCTTTTTCTATATCTAGTCGTTTGCATGTTACTTCAGACTTGGCAAGAATATCACTAAATTATTTCAGGAAGTTGGTACTGATTCCATCATGGAGCCAGGATATATTTCCTGGCCTGCTGATAAAATTATCAAGTATAAATAAGGCGAAATGCCTCCCGCTAATATACTCAAATCAATTACCTTTCTTCATTACCATCTTAAACCAAATCTCGCAAATCACTCACTATCCACTTTCCTCCACATTCAATATGAAGTTCTACCTGCTTCCTCTTCTTCTTGCCTCTTCGGCTCTCTGCGCTCCTACTGAGCAAAACAACAAAGTCGAGAAGCGTTGCAACCGCCGTGACTTTGCTACTTGCATTGCGGGCTATCAAATGAGCTGCGCCTTTCTTGGCTCTGCCGGCTTGTCTGCATGCATAGGGCGAGCTCGTAAGTAAAACTTCAGCAAGAAGTAAATAATAAGACAAGCCTTTAACAATCCTTAGATGGTGCTTGCCAGAATGTTCCCGGGCAGGGCGACTGTTAAGCGTCACAGTATAGCAATATCGCTCGTGGCAGAGAGATATATTTACTTTCTAACGGTGCTCACATAGTGTCAAAGTTGCGTCAACGCTGTTGAACAAGGCGACACAATAGTGTATTTAAATGAGGCTTCATATAGAATTATAAAACATATTCTGGCCACTTATAACTCTGTGTGGGTCTGATCTTGGGCCATGGCTGCGGTGATGTAATAGCAAGATAGATATAATATAATACAGAATAAAGGTCTACTTTGTACAGTCGAGAATTATATGGAGAGGGACCTCGAGAATTGAGACAGTTATTATCAGGTAATTAATGGATTGCCTTTATACATCTTGATAATACCAACCATTTTGTCACTCATTACCAGTAATTAACAAGTAATTAACAGAAGATTAAGCGAAGCTCTACTGTGTAGCGGAAAACGACCCATCAGCTTGGTGGGTGATAGTAGCGACATTTGCACGCCGTGGAGCATCTTGGAAGTCGACTGAGATGAACAAACCCAAGTTCTCCACGCCAAGAATTGTTCCTTGTTGGTGGCTCCCTATACTCACGAAGTACTGATTACGGGGCGTGATTAGGTACCGCTGACTGGGTTGGGCTTGCCAGATCGCCACAGGAACGACATTGTTCTGGTTGTCATGTTTGCCCAAGCCGGCAAAGACATCTGCAATGCATAGGATTAGAATCCTGGCCCTGCTTAGTGAAGTTTCACAAATCACTCACAATATTCCGAGTCGTTATATGCTCCACTATTGATACCAAAAGAACGCTGCTCATAGGTGCCATTGGATGACAGATTTAACTGAGGTACGCCATTAACAGCTTCAAGATCAGGTGTTGTACCGGACTGACTGTCGTCCATCAAAACCACCGGCACCGAACTACTGATAGAAGCAATCGTGCCTGAGGCAATTGACGTTGGAGTAGTGCCAGTAACTGCAAAGTTATCAGGTCCGGCCTGGAATGTTGCTTTGTCACCTCCTGAAGCAACTCCAGGCTGAGCGAGCCAAACGGGGAAAATATTTCTACTACGGTTGGCGTATAGTTAATTGCGGCATAATGAGGTGGTGCACTGAAGAAAAGAGTATTACGATAGGGCTTTCTTCAAGTGGCTGGCTGAGCGAAGTCATGACCCGTTGTCACATAAGTGTGCACTGAAAAGCGGTCAAGCAAACCAACGCGGGTCAGCTCGTAGTCTTCTACATTATTTTAATAGTTTTGCAAATAAAGAAAAACGGATTTATACTTTGTTCTACATATCTTTAAGCTCAGATAGACGCACCAGGACAAGCGCCAAAGAGTTAGGATTATAAATGGAGTTTAGGGTGACTGTGCTAAGCCTGTACTAAGCGAATTGATTCCATGCCCAATTGGTCTGGCCTCTCGAACTATTGAGCCACTATTTTGCCAAGGCTCCAGTTATGCAAGCTGGCCAAATCGTCACGTTCCAGCCTGTCTTGGCATTATCGTCAAACAGACAAGACATACAGAAAGCGTCTTGCACAGGGAGCTTTTACTGGATCAGTATTTATCAGCTAGCCACAAGTCATCCACAGACAAGAGCTGAATGTCCTTTCACTCCCATTCGCTCTTGTTTCGTAATCACGGAGACAGGTGCTTCATCATGAGTGGCCAAATCTATAATGTGCACTGTGATTATGGCGATATTGACTTGAACCAAGATACATATCACATATCATTACTTTCAGCTCCAACGTTCTCAGCCACATAGCCCCATTTGTCGTGGCGGTTTGGGGTCTCTCTTTACGCCGAGCCGACTTGTTCCTCTCTCTCACCACTTACTGAAATATAAAACAGAGCCGTATTTCTGAATCCCGAGTTGCTTGTTATGAAGCACCATTTATTCTTACCCCATTCATTATCTCGCACACGCACAGGCTATCCAATATCCAATCCTCAGTATGACAGAGAGCAGTGGAACCTATGCCATCAAGGGTCTTCCCAGACCTGAAAATGCAACGACACGCACTCGCGAAACCGATGATGGCAGCGGCATCCCTTATGTTGAAAACTTGCCTGTACGCTATGAGATCTCTAAGCTGGCGAGCTCCAAGGACCCCATGCTTCGAAGGCAGTGGACACTTTTTGTCCTCGCGCTCGAGAAGTTCAAGATGAAGCCGGTTAATGAGAAGCTCTCATACTTCCAAGTCGCCGGCATCGTAAGTGTTGAAAAGCATTCCAAATGAGTGTAATTTCTAACCATGAAAAAGCACGGCTATCCTGAGGGCGCATGGGATGGTGCTCCAGAACCCAGGCAGGATCCCACGGACCCCAAAAAGGGAGACCAGCCTTATGGTGGCTACTGCAATCACAATGGCCTGAACTTTCCAACGTGGCATCGCCCGTACATGGCACTTTTTGAGGTATGCCTCTCGGAGACACTCAGAGCATGGTAACTGGTAGCTAATGTGTGCAGCAATGTATCTGGGACAACATGGGTGCCGTCCTCAATCACTGGGCTACTGAACACAAACTCGAAGAAGACAAAGATGAGATGAAATTGTGGACTACTGCCAAGGACACTTGGCGTATGCCTTACTGGGACTGGGCTCGACAGCAAAGCTACAATGAAGACTTTGCCTATCCCCAAGTCTTGGTGCAGGGCCCAGTTCGCATCTTTGTACCTGAAAAGGTCAAGGAATATTACCCTCCCAGCGGACTCTACGCCAACCCTTTCTGGAGCTTCGAAAATCCTGAAAAGGATGAGCATGGAAACCCTTGTGCCTTTGGTAAAATGCCCAAAGGCAAGAGGGACTATAACATTGAGGATGACCCTGTCGAACATGATAATGCGCCTCCACGGGATAAGAATGACAAAGCTTGGATGCCTGTAAGTTCTCAGGTGAATCAAGTTACTCCTTCTTTGAGATGACTGACGGGTATAAAAGTGGAGTGAGGCGACTGCAACTAGCAGGTACGGCATCTTTGTCAACAAGACTGCGAAAAAGTTTATCGGTCTCGAGGGTGTCAACAATGCTTGGGTAGCCAACAACCATCTTGCGAACATGACATGGTATCCCATTACAGACAGACAAAAGGCAGAAGATAAGAAGCAGAACAGGGACTTCTATCTAAAGTGGAACCCAGGAACACTTGCCGATTCAGTCAACCGCATGTTCTCACCCCAGTATAATGATACTTGGGGCCAATTCGCCTCGACTAAATGGACGTATGAAGGTTACGGTAATTCAATGAATGGCTTCTTGTCTCTGGAGTACATTCACAACAATGTTCATGTATGTACCTATGTATTGCTAAATACTCTACGATCTACTGACTGACTCCCCAAGAACATTGTTGGAGGCTCTGACTTCAAGACCGGCGTGGGGCACATGAGTGATGTGCCTGTCGCTGCCTTCGATCCGATTTTCTGGCTCCATCACACGTAGGTTCATTATATTTCACCGCTTGTTTAACTTCTAATCAGTGAGATAGTCAAATCGATCGTCTTCTTGCCATCTGGCAGTCGCTTTACCCAAAACTCTGGTGGGATCAGGCTGAGCCTGGCCAAGGCAATGTTCCCGATGATACTCAGTACGACCTCCTATACCCATTCCATGACAAGAGCAAACCATACCCAGCCGACCCCAAAGAAGACAAAGACTTTTGGACCGCAGCAAAGTGCCGCGACTGGACTGTCTTCAACTATCAGTATGATGATCTCATGGAGCTGTCTCAGAAAGCCCTTGGTCCCAAAGGAGATCTCAACGAGGAAAAGTTCAAGAAGCTTCTCCAAGCATATATCCACAAGACATACCCTTGTGCAGAACATTTGATTCGTGACATCAAGGAGAACCAAGACGTTCACATCCCAGCCGGACTGAAGCCAAATGTTCCCAATATCAGCGATGGCTCCTGGAAGGACTACATCATTAACGTCAAATACGACCGCTACGCTTTGGATGGGCAATCCTACACCATCAAGTTCTATCTCGGTGGCCCCGAAGACAAAGATAAGACTCACTATGAGCCACAAAACTTTGTCGGAAGTGTCTACACCTTTGGTGGTGGCTCGCGCAAGACTCGAGACTCATGCAACAACTGCAAGACCCAAGCTGAAGCAGGCGTTCTCTCATGCGCTCAAGTCCCTCTGACTATTCAACTGCTCCACCATACAATTGACTGTGTGAGAGACCACCCAATTGACACATTCGACCAGGTTGAAGACTACCTCAAACTCCATCTTCGCTGGAAGATCTATGGATATGGTGGCTTTGAAGTTGATGAGGAAGGTCTTGAGCCCTTTTCAAAGACTCAGATCACGGTGCTGCGAGGTTTTGGCCAACCTCATCATATAGCTGCCCCAGCTCAGGTCTCAACATCAGAGCTGAGAACATTCAGTGTTGCCGCTACTGATATTTCGATTTCTTCGTCGTCTAATGCGCCCGCTAATGGGACGAATGGATCAGCTCAGGGAACGCCAGTTGCTTTACCTCCGGATTATAGTCGCAAGCCCTATGTGCCCCTTCCGGACATTACTAATGGCAAGCACTTGGGTCTGCAGAATGATGGATCCTACAGCTTTTCATCCAGCAATGAAAGCTAAGTAAAACATGGCGAAAAGAGGAATGGGGACGATTCATAAGACTGCTGGATATCCTTGTTTGGCCTCTTGGGCCTAGAGGTGGGTAATTGGGACACGACAGTATATGTAATGAGCAACAGAATTCTTACGTGTTTGTTTAACTGGATACATCAGATCCTGAGGCTTTGAGCGACAAAAAATCGTGATGTATGATATATCCAAGCTCATAGCCGACAAGACATGTAAGAATCGAAAAACCGAAAACTGAATCTTCAAATATAGAACAGATGCAAAGATTATTAGTCTTCCATTGCTTTACTATTTGAATAGCCCTATTTAATTTCTTCTCGTAAAGTACTCTGAAAATTCAGCATTCTCCTTGAGCCTTCGTAAAGTTCCTTTGTCATACTGCAGGGAGATTTCCAGACCCCTGCAATCGGCACGCCGTGGTGGTAGAATCAGACAACGACCATCGGGCTTGTCTTCGGTATCACCAACAGTAAATCTCATTGCGAGAGGATAACCAAGATCCTTTCCAAAGTTGATATCATTGTACCTGTGATGCTGGATGCACACTATAAGCATATCTGGGCCTGGATAACGATTAGCGTTCCAAGTTAAAGTGGTGCTCTTCGGCATCTGATTCAAGAGGCCAACGAGTCGTCGAACTGCCTTGTCATCCACCGCAGCTATTGCTCTCTGTATTTTGTATGTAGCCTGGGCGTAGATAGTGCTTATCGAGTGTTGCGATGATAAAGACGAAAGAGTCGAACGTTCCTGTAGACTAACCACAGGTAGCTGAGCCACTGCGTTTGGCTCTGCAAAGTTACCCCAATAGGTAGACGGTATCATAGGGCTTTTCATACGGGGCCTCGCATCCACTGTAATAGCTAGCTTTGCCTCGGGATACTTTCGACAGTCAATGTCTCTGGCAATAACCACATGACGCCATAGGAACGCGCAAAGTGCGGCAACTGTTCCAGTCTTAGGAGTGGGAGGCATAGTGCTCAAGATTTGTTTTTTGAGTTGTGTAATCTTATCAGCTGGGATAAAATAGGTCGCACTTTCAAAAACCTCGTCGGGATCGTGTTCCGTGGGGCTGAGAAATTTGTCATCATCTTCCGCCAGTTTCCAGTGGGGAAACTCCTCTAGCGTTGTGTTGAGGTCGCCCTTGACGATGTCGTGTCTGTCTAGTAATTGGACTGGTGATCCGTGTTGGCTGGATGGTTCACTAGTTGCGGCAGCAAAATGCGAACCTATTGTGGACCAAAGCATGAAGTTGCATTGACCATCACCAGCAACATGCTACCATTCAGTCAGCTTGTGTTCCAACATCAACCAAGACGGAAACTTACGTGCAATTGGCTCCCAATGATGAGACCCCCGGGAATAAAATTGGCTTGCACGATAAGAGATGGAAGCATCGCCTTGCCCTCCAACTTAGTTGAAGGCCCGAAAATAAGGCTCCTTGGCATCTTATTGTGAGGGAAATGTTCCTCTTCAAGCTGATCAAAATTCCCATAGGTCCATAGACCACAGAGCTGAGGAGAACTGTAGTCTTTGTAGTAAATCTCAACGCCCCTGGCAGAGTCAAAGACAAGCTCGACCTCTTCACGGCTGCTGTCAACACGCTTTTGCACACAGCATGCAAGCTCAGGAATATCGTTGACGGCCATTAAAAGAGCCTTATGCAGAGCAAGAAAAACTTGCTGCTTGTCTGTATCTGGACTGTGTCGAAAGAAGAGGCATGTTGAGATGTAGTCTCTGGGCGCAATTTGATCAATCGCAGAAAGCCTCACCACCTGACCATGACTGTTCGGATGCGCTTGGATGACTGCAACAGAGCTTGGAGAGAGGTCAGGAATGACTCTTAGAGTGCCTGACATACTGGGGGGCTTGGAGATATTGTTTTGTTTCTCTGGTTTTTCTGCTTTGAGCAGGGCGACGTGGTGAAGGAAGATAGATAAAAGAGAACAAGATCAACGAAAGTACTATCAGACGATTGTGAAGGTTGATTCAATGACATAGAGATTTTCGCGTGTTATTCCAGCGAGATTCGAAGATGGACATGGATAGATAAAAGCTGGATTCTAGAGGAATGTTTAAGTGACCCTAGACCAAGTGCTGTTAATTAACAAGTTGTGTGAAGTAATCTCTAGCACGCGTTGTAATTATGGCTAGTCTTGTAGTTATTAGAGTACGTAAGTAGCGATACTCGTAAAATCAATGCTGGAATTTGTTAGTTCAGTACGCAATGTGTCATGCAGTAAATTGTAAACATGGATCTTAGACATAACAAAGTGTTTCCATCATTGCCGTGAGAATAGGGGCCTTGCAAAGCGTCGCAAAATAACTTAATTAGTTTGGACTATCTCGAGGGTGAGACATTACATATACTTTCCCTTCATCTGACGTCTTTTCAGCCGTAAACTAATTTAGCAAAGCCGGACAGGGGACTATTGTCTCATTTGACCACGCGTTCATCAGACCAGTAAAAGAGTTCATGATCGCTTTTTCTGAAAACTGGTATGTAAATACATTACAGTCCGCGTTTTGTCTAGCTTTAACAGCTCCATTATGCAGCAGTCACGGTGAACCTATCTCCTGGGTAGCCTCCACTATGTCTTGGCTATTAATCTCTGTGCCGCGCCCCAGGGGTTTTGAGAGACAAGGATGGTTCTGAACTTCCCCGCATCAGTATCCAAGGTTCCATAGGCACTCCTATCAATAACAGACTTTGTACGCGATTTCTGCTACAGTTTTATCGATATAATTTCTCTTAGGTTTGCAATTCAGAGTCCTAAATTTTGCTATTGCTTATACTATACTTGGTAAGGCCCTGACACTGATGTCGCTTGGTCTGACCTAACCCATCTACAGCTACTGACGCTACTTCAGGAACGATCACTGGCGGTGACTGATCGAGGACAATGGGGGGCTGGCCTCTAAGAATTGCCCAAACATCGCTTCTTTCCTATACGAGAAACTGAGACTAGCACTGACATTTTCGTCTTCTAAAACATGTCGATCTCAGTGATCAAGGGGAACTGTCTAAGACATTAACCCTTAAGCAAAGACTCAGATGATGAGATCTAGAGAAATCAATTTATGATGAATGCTCACGTTTCCACGTATCGCCTATGTAAACATTGGGGAGCAGTAGCGTATGTACATGCATTCCATCTCAATCTACTTATTTACTTAGGAGAAGCTTTTTCTGAATTTAACTTATGCGAACAACCAAAAGAGCAATCATCCAAATTTCACTATAACAAACACTTGAAACAACAATGACTCAACAACTACTAGACACTTCATGGGTCGAGCCAGCAGGCTCTGTGAGCCCTGCTCTCATCGAACTATCTGCTATGGATAACTTGACTGCACCTGTCTACCCTTCGCCAGCGTTATTTTTCCCTCTCAAACCGGGCGTAGACCCTTTGGACCTTTATCACGATTGCAAAAGGGGTCTCGCTCGGTATTTGTATCAACACCCTCACCTCAGCGGGAAAATTGTCAAAGATGCCACAGGACGAAACTCGATCGAAATCCCTCCTGCACCTTATGCCGGCGCTAACCTTGGATATCACGACCATCGGGATGAGAAGGAAATGCCTTCATACAACGAATTCAGGAGCTTTGGCTTCCCGTTTGCCGATGGTAATAGAGACGGTCTTAGCAAACTATGCCCTGAGAATTTTCCAAGCGTCCAAACTGGTGATCCTGTTATCATCCCCCGCTTCAATGTTGTCAGAGGTGGGATCATTTTAACGACCTCTGTTGCCCACGCAATGTGCGATCTCGTGCAATGCATCGACTACATAAAGTCCTGGGCTGCCAATACGCGAGCTGTTTCCAATGCTCGGATGAGGAATGAGCCAGAGCCTCCACTACCGGAACAAGTGGCGCCGCATCTGGTCGATCGGTCACCAATGATGCCCAACATACAGACCGAACACGATCTTGATAAAGTAGCGGCTCGGGCAGCAAATCTTTGGCATTGGACAATGCTTGACCCTCGTGATCCAAAGAGTATGGGTTCAACACTGGATAGTCTTTTCACCACAGCACGTCTGACAGATTGTGACCTCGCCTCCTCTGATGAAGCTAAACTCCGCCAGCCATCAGCTAGTGTGTGGACATTTCCCAAATCGTCAATACAGATTCTTGAAATCATGGCTCAAAAAGGATCATCTGGAAAGACAAGACTGTCTTTAATCGACTGCCTCACTGCGTTTACCTGGCAACGCTTCTTCGAAGCAAAATGGGCCCCCAATCAACCAGGTCCAGAACCTGTGCCTGAAACGACACGTATAGTTTACGCGGGAAGTGTTCGGCCTCGCCTCACACCTCCATTACCCCTCAACTACATGCCAGCATGTGTGGATTTATTCCCAGTCACTGCAAAAACCAAAGGGTTCCATGTCTGTTCCCCTCGATCTGTAGCTAAGGCAGCTGCAAAGATTCGAAACAGTAACAACAACTGGAGTGAGAGCACATTCCGGGACATGTTAGAAGTGGCGCAGATGCATCCTTTTAGCCCAGGTATAGTCCCAAATGGTCCACTTGATGCCCTTACAACCGATCACACCCGTCTTGGTGCAGCTGCATCTGAGGATTGGGGCGCACTTGGTCGATGCGAGGCGTATCGTGAGCCGTACATCGGCCGAACGCCTCCCCTTGGCGAGATTACTTTCCTCCCGCGTTGGCATAATGGGGAAATCAGTGTTATGTTCGCAGGTGAAGCGATTGTTATGGAAAGGTTGAGAGATAATGAGAAGATGAATGCTGCTGCTTCATGCCAGTTTGTCATGCATGACTTTCCGAGAACAGCCAAAAAGGTCAAGCGACCTTCCAAGTTGTAAGGTTGTGGTTTGTCAATTACACTTGTTTCCCCGACTTTATAGTTAACGGGTCATTCTAAGCAACCAGAATAAAAGAATTAGTCTGGCTTACGCCACTGTCTTGGAATTTGTTTGCTCCTTGATTACTATAATTCTATTCGACAATTAATCGCCGTGATATGCAATATAGTTTCGAGATTCCTTATCCGACCTGGCTATCTAAGAAGGAGCACAACTCCGTTTCTTTCGACTACACTGGGAAACCCCCACAGGTACCAGAGTTAAGGTAATATTAATGCCACTTAAAGGGTCAAATTGCAGGAGCAATATTAAAAACTTTTGATACACAAAGGATTCGATATCATACCGACCTAAAGAAAGACAGTCATCTATCATAATCGATTCGTCTTATTTATAAATATTTTGCAGTGTGAGAAAAGTGATGAACCCTGTATGTTCTTATCAGCCAAAGAGTGGGGGGTCTTTGCATCTCCGGGACCTAAGCCAATAGCACGCAGTCACACTCTCTAGTAAGATAAAGCCCCTGGTCTTGCAGAACGCCAATAGTCAGCTCAAGCAAGCCACCAAAAAGCAAACCCATGCATTTGGATATTAGGTACCTGATCTCCCTCTGAATCTCGGCGGGAGAGATGTCTCGACAAGGCTGATAAGCGATTTTGAGTCTGGCAAATCAGGGCCTCCAAACCCACACTATTAGGCACCTTATCTTCACATTCCGAAATCAGTTAGCCAACAAGTCTGTGCATCGTTCGACTGTCCGTTCCATCCCCGTAGCCCCTTTCAAGTCAGGAACGCTTATGTGCGATAGTTTTACTAACACCAGAACCATGGCCCTCAAGATCGTCGTTTCATGGTTTTACAAGCTCGACTCTGCCGATCTTATTATCTTGGGAGCGGTAACTAATAACGGCCCGCTAAATAGTATCTCATTAAAACAATGATGCCGCAGTCGCATATCTATCACCGCGAGGCTCTGGCCGCTCCGTCAGATGAATCAGAGATGCGACTTCAAAGCATCGTAATCCTGATCGTCTCAATTCTTTCCCTCCTTGGAGCAGGATGGATCATACTTAGCTTTATTGTGAGTTCACAAAACCCAGTTACACTGAAAATTCCGGAGGCTGATTCTTCTTAGTGCTTCAAGAGCCTGCGATCTTTCCGCCACCAATTGATTCTGTATGTTCAACTAACATCTTCATTCCATGCCACGGTGCTAATAACTTCTTAGTGGACTCGCAAGCAGTGACTTTTTGATGGCGCTGAACTTTCTTTCGTCGACGGCCATGAATATCAGTGGCAAACTGATTGGCGATCACGAACAACAAGGGTTCTGCAGTTTCAATGGGTTTATGACCCAGGTCTTTGTTATCCAAACCGATTATTGGGTATTGACGATTGCGATATGTACCTATGTCATATTGGCAGGCCATTCGTCACTATCTTCCTGGGTCCAAGATCACCAAATCTTTCTTTCGTGTCTGCCTTGGGTGCTCAGCGTTCTCTGGGCTGGCCTAGGACTCAAGCTCGCAGGATATGGAGACATTGGAGCTTGTAGGTTTGATGCTGCATGAAGATATAGAACTTCCAGAATACTGACGTGGACTCTAGGGTGCTGGTTTACTTCTGATGAAGTCCGACTTCTCGTCAACTTCGTCCCTCGGTGGATAATTATAATCATCATCCTAACGATGTACGCTCGTCTCTACTTTATTCTTCGAAAATCGCACAAAAGCTTTATATCTCTCGGAAACTCGACATCTGAAGCGACATCGAGAGAACGAAGCACGGCGGGTGCTAGCCGGTCGAATCATGATATGTGGAGGTTCCATGAATCAGACATCGCAAGCCATCGAAGACTCCAAAGAGTTAGTCAATCTCATTTTCTATCGTGCCTTGTCTAAGCACTGACTTCTACGTAGATCGCACGGCTCATGCTTATGTACCCTGTTGTGTATATGATTGTCTGGACGCTGCCTACAGCTATTCGGATTTATCAGACTATTAAACATGATCCAGCTCCATTTGCATTACAGACAATTGACAAAGTTAGTAGTAAGCCAACGGCTTTTTTTATAACTACTGACATCAAGGATCAAGGCTTGCATTGTCTCACAGGGTCTCGTCGATGCGATCATCTACGGAATAAACGAGGCTTCTCTTAGCCGATGGCGCGAGCTCATCTTTCCAACTGTCAATAATAGTGTAGAGGATACTGGAGCGTCCTCACTGCCCGCTGATGGCACGATTCGTGGAGATACTAGAAAGTCCGGTCAAAAGGTGTCGATTGCCAACGTCACCTCTTCCGCCTCTACCAGCAAAATTACAATTACAAGAAAGTCAACAAGCCAGGAAGAGAGGAGTTCAGATAAGACGTCGGAGCTCGAACTTGCAGTGCTACCACAAACCGCTGTTACAGGGCCAGGTTCCAGTAATAATGTTAATTATAATTAAGGATTTATATTAATCTATCTAGAGATACGAAGAATAGACTTATATACAAGAGATAGTTAAATAAAGACACAGGAGTTATGTTAAAAGCCTAACCCCAAAAGGTCCACCAGCTCTTCTTAACGGTCTACCTCAGATCAAGATGCAGAAAATGGTTGAAATCGGTCTGCTCATACGTCGAGTACGCAGGTCCCTTCTTAAAGCCATATTTTGTATACAACGCAAATGCTGCCTCGAAGGCACTTCCACTTCCAGTCTCGAGACTAAGGCGTGGTATGTCTCGCTTTTTTCCGGCATCAATAATGGTCCTGAGAATAAGGGTGCCAGCTCCGTGTCCAGACAAATCGGGATGTGTTCGCATTGACTTGATCTCTCCAGTTCCATCCGGTAATATCTTTAACGCACCAATACTCGCAATTTTTCCATTTTCCTATGCACTCCAGGCTATTACTTCGGGGTGTTCCAGGTCGCTTAAGCTCAGAAATATAGCACCAGGCGGCACGCTTTCATTCATACCGGCAAGGTGGAAGGCGACCAGGTCTCGTGACTGAGTATTGGCAAGATCGTCTTCAATGACGTTAAACATAATGACTTTTGATATTGCAATTAACTTGACAGACAGTTTGAACAGCGTCGGTGGAAAGAGGCGATAACCTGCGGTGATCTGGGATATGAGAAAGAAGAAGAAGAAGAAGAAGAAGAAAAAGCAACACCGTAATAACGAAGTAAATATATTCCCAGATCCTGCTCGACAATGACTCAGTATAGCAGAGTTCGGAAAACAGTGTCTGTTCGTCCCTAAGATCTTAATATGATGTGGGGCTCTACTAACTATATATGGAAATGTTACTTGAGGTAAGCTTAATTTAAGCGTTAGTCTAAAAATTCTATCTGCCAAGAGGCTGTCACGATTCCCTGAGTCTAACTCTTTTCTGCCTGCTTGGTCCCATCACTATTAATTCTCTGCCCAGGAGCAGCAAGCTGCTGATCTGCAAGATCATTTCTCTCACTGTCTTCCTTATCAAGCTTGACATTTCGAAAGAAGAACATGATTAGAAGCAAAGGGATGGATAAGGACAAAGATCCAATGGCAAGAGACTGTTGAGTCATGCGATAACTCAGATTAATGGCGTTGCGGGTCTCAGTTCCATGCTCGTAACTTTGTGCGACAACGATTGATCGGAAAATGGCGGTGCTGTTGGCCTTGACATCCTCTGGAAGGTTATCTGAGAGTCGACGTGGTAGGAGAGTATTCCAGATCGCTCCACCAATACTAAAGCACGAATTAGTCAAGATTTGGTATATTGTTGACAAGACAACTGACCTGTTGCCAACGTTGGCCCCAAAACCCGATGATGAAAGAAACATGGCTGTCGCGATACCAATTTCGTGGTCTGGTACCGCAGCTTGTAAAGCGACTTGAAGTGGAACTTGAGAGAAACCACGACCGAGGCCCAGAAGAACTTGTCCTGTCGTCAATGCCGCCTCATTCGCAACCCGAGCCCCATCAATGTTGGTAAAGTAGATCGGGAGCCCGTTAGCTAAGGCAACCATTAAGAAACCGAGGATGATGAAAGGCTTTGTATGTTTGATGAATCTGATGCCCAGACCGATTACAAGGCCACCAAGGTTCAAGGCGACTCGTCGGGAGTTGCTAATCTACTGTCAGTTATTGTGAGTGTATCTTATCTTGAAAGCAAACTTACTCAATCCGAACAGCATGGCCTGGGGAGTATCCTCCAGCCACCTGCAGAAAGCTGGATGCAAACGTTCTGTAGGTCGAATCTGACATTGCAATCAAGCATACCGAAGCGCAAGCCAGGATGACATTGCGATTCTTGATCATGCGAAATGGGACGATAGGCTTCTTCGCATACCGGCCATCCCAGACCAAGAATGCAACGAAGGTCAAAACTCCAATGATCAACAGCACAATAGACGAAGGCTCAGTCCACCGTTCAGTATTTCTTCTCCCAGTTATAGAAAGTGGAAGAAGAGTCATTGCAAGACCTCCAAGTAGCAGAAACGCCCCAACAATGTCCAACTGGACGTAGAGTACTTGACGAGCTTGCAAGATCCAAGAAGCACCCTCTGGTATCTCGGAGGCAGCACGGAGTGAAGTACGCTTGTTCTGTATACCCTTGTTTCGTGCCCTGATGCTCATAAATACCATAATCCCTATGGTCGGAAGGGCACAGAATGGCATAATGGCAGCCCACATACCGAAGCCCCAGCGCCATGAGGAGTTGAGTAACATATGCTCACCAAGGTACGTCCCAGCATACAAAGTCGGGATAGCAGCCAGTGACTCGGGAAGCGTAAACAGAAAACCTCTGTTGATCAACGATGTGACTTCGGCAATAAAGATCTGTTGTGTGATTGTCCACCAGGTATCGCCGAACGATTCAAATATACCGCCAGCGAGATATGTCTCAACGTTACGACATGCTGCGTATAGCACGTTGGCCAAAGCCATGCTTATCGCAGCGCCAGCGAATCCTTGAGGCCGTCCGATGTGCTAGCTATCATCAGCCCCAGCTGTCACTAAGCAGGTCAAAAAGGTACTCACGTCTGCGACTTTGGCCAAGAGAGGATATGCGACGATGCGAACAATGCCGTGAATGATATTGGCTGTTGCAATGAGAGAGTGGCCTTTAAAATAGCTCGTCGCGTATGGATCGTAGACGCCAGCAGACGAAGCCGCAAACACCATGCTAAAATTCATGACGAAAAGACTAAGAAATTAAGTCAGTGCTTACTTAGCTGATAGGTTCACTTCACTTACCCAACAAACGCCACAGTAAGTGGGAATTTGGTCCAAAGCTTGCGGAGAGCTTCAGTGGGAGTGGCGCTGACATGTTGCTGGTTACTTTCAGAGTCGACCGTAGTTTTGTCCTCATGACCCGCTGGAGGCTGCCCAACAGGTGCAAGCTCAATTTTATCTGCGGCCATTTTATTGTTTGGTGCTGCTTGTTTTCATCCCTCTTGGGGACTATGCGCCTTTAAATACATGTTTACCCCCATGCCAAGATGTATTCCTGAGACCATGGAGCGTTTAACCTTATCTACATACAACCTAGACTTCACATTAGCAAAGCTTGGCAAAAGCAAAATGAACCCATTACTTAACGGTATCCACCAAGATTATCTTATCAGATCTTGCTTACGGCTTAGCTTAGCATGCGTAGTTGAATATTACCTGGTGAACTAGGTGTCTAACAGGGATCA
This sequence comes from Fusarium austroafricanum, assembly GCA_012932025.1. NCBI lineage: Eukaryota > Fungi > Ascomycota > Sordariomycetes > Hypocreales > Nectriaceae > Fusarium > Fusarium austroafricanum. The sequence continues at coordinate 17,952 of JAADJG010000383.1, read as the reverse complement.
GATGCTGCCAAGCACTGCATATTTTTTATCAGATCATCAAGCTTGTAATTTGCGTTCCGGGCTAAATCCAAGCAGGTAAGTCCATTCATGCTCTTTATTTTGTATAATATCCACGTGTATTATGCTTAATAGGAATCTCTGAAAAACAACTTTACATTGGAACATGATCAGCCTATGTATTGGAGAATCTTACTGACTTTGGAGAAGCCGGTCTCGCGGCTATCAACGCCGCAGATATTGTTCGACATGGGATTAAACACAGCCCAGCCGTAGGATCCTAATGTGTGGCTTTGCCAATCGTAGACCGGTAGAAAGTTTCACAAGACGTCCGTAATTAATTTCATTTGTCGATTAGTTCCCAATAGCGCAGTCCCATTTATAGCTGAACTGTACACTTGTGGCCCTTGGGCGCAATTAGAAACCTATTTTCCAACTCCATCATTTCATCTGTCATTTCAGGGCCTAGCGTTGCTCTTCGACATTCACGGAAGAATAGCGCAGCGCCAAGTCGTAACTCCATCCAAGCCAGATGTAAACCAATACAAATTCGAGATCCAGCACCAAATGGAGATAGGGCTGCCTTTTGTGAAGGCGTCAACTTGGATTTATCCACAAATCGATGACCATTAAACCTGCTCAGGTGTCACTAGATTGACTGGTTAAAAAGAAAGCAAGTAAGCGTACCTTTGCGCATCTTCGAATATGGCTTCATCGCGATGAAGCGTGAATGCCTGTGTACTAACAACAGTGCCAGCAGGGAGATAGTAATCGCATATATTAATACCTTTTCCAGGAACAACACGCGGAAGAGCACCAGGTGCAGCGCCATATAAACGAAGCGTCTCTTCAATGACACTGTTGAGAAGCGGAGCATTCTTGAGCTCATCAAAAGTCAGCTCATTACTGAGTTCTGATATCTCATGTTCCAGCTCAGCCTGTAACTCTGGTTGCTTGAGAACAGCCCAGATCAGATACGTCAAGGTAACAGCTGTCGTGTCCGATCCAGCGACAATGAGGTTGCCTGCCTCTGCCTGCACACCCGATGTCGAGAGGTTTGTCTTCTCTTGGCCCTCAGACTCGGCAAGCATCTGGCTGAATAGGTTGGCTTTGCTGAGTTCATCACCGGCACTTTGCATGTTCCTGAAAGCTATAGAGCCGTGTTCATAGACAACTTCATCAGCATTCAAGACGGCTTTGAGGCCTTTGAGAGGAAGGCATCGAAGGATGGGGTAAATCCACGGTAGCTCGGCGCGAATAGCACTGCAGAGTAGAGAGTTCTGGATAGCATCAATGTAAGGAGCTTGCTAGATAATGTATTAGCTATTAAACCGATCAGAGTACAGCAAGACATACCTTGCCCAGCTCGAGCATCCGGAACGACTCGCCGAATGAGAGATGAGCGATGACATCCGTGGCCATGAGTGTCCACCACTTGAAGACATCGGCTCCTGTACCTTGGGCCTCTTGCTTGACCCGTCTAACAGCAAGCTCAGTCTTCTGTCTGATCTCAGGCTCCCAGTTCGTCAGCAGCGAGCTGACACTGAAAGCCTTCGCAAATAGCCGTCTACGAGCGGCATGTTGGCGAGGATCACGCATGACAAAGATACCAGGCTCTTGTTGAGGGGTAATCCCATCATACCAGGCCGATTTGAGGAAGCCAGAATCAATTTTATGGATCTTGGAGAAGGCCTCCAGATCGCTCACGACAACCTCGGCTGGAGTGAGGCGCACGACTGGTCCATAGCGCTGGTGTAGGTAGTGCACATAGTGAACTCGTCTTCCGGCCAGGATGTACCATTTGAGGACGAGGTGAGTGAAATGAGTGTACCAGGGGCCTGGAAGACGACGGAGAGGGGATGAAAGAGCAGTTACCGAGGTGTAGACTGTTGTGGCGAAGAGGAAGATGCCTACCAACAGAAGTAGGCTGAGATAACTTACTACAATCATAAGAAACGAAGTCAAGAAAAAAAAAAAATTAGCGAGGATATATACAAGTGAATCATCTTCGGGGCGGTCAAAGTCTTATATTTTAGTTGATATCAATCCCGGGTAGTGGAGTCTCCGGGAATGTGGGGGTCACTTAGCCGATGGCCGTGAAAGAAGACCTCAAGAAAGCGACTTTGTACCAAGCCCATAATACTCGACTCCGGCCACCCGAAGAGTTTTCCAAGGAAAGGCTCAAAAGGCTATGCATATTACTTATGTTTGAAATTAATCATGATTATTACAAACGTTAGAAAATCTTAACAATATAAATACGCGATTGATTAAGAAGCTAGCTAGCATTATGTCGGAAAGTAGAAAGATAACAGTCTAGTCAATTGTAAAAACTCTAGAAACATCCAAACTCTAACCTGAGACAAACTCTTTATAATATTAATGTCTCCAGCACTCCACTCTTACAAATCACTCTTCATAACCTTGATATTAGCCTGTTTGCCAATATTCTCAAGGGTCTTCTTGTTCTTCTTGAACAAAAAGTCCATTATTCCAATCATGACATTGTTCACTGACTTCTCAACCTTCCTTCCGGGAAGCGTACCAATCACTTCTTCAACTGCGGCCTTTGTCTTGGCAGGAAGTTTAACCTTTGCCAACAGCAGAGGAATATCAGTGAAAGCATAGTGGCGAGTGTGCTGCACTCCTAGCTGCATCTTCTCTGCGTCAATGTTCTTGTAGAAGGTAGTCCAGCCTGCAGCAGGTTCAGAGGTTAAGTTGGCAGTGACTTGCAAGAAGGGTGTACCTTTGAGGCCTTTGTCGATAATAGAGCCGTACAAGGGACCGTCGAAGTTGACACCACCAAGAATGCGACGGTCGCGACTGGCTGTCACAGCAGAAGTCAATCCGCCGAATGAGTGGCCATATGCAACAATTCGGTGAGGATCGAAGGTGCCTGGGAACCCTTTGAAAACAGACTCAACAAGGGTCTCATTACACAGCTGAGACATAAGGAAGGATTCATCCTTTGTTCGAGTCTAGTGACATTAGTTAATTTTCTTACAATGTAGATGGTAGTTCTTACCTCCAGCTGACGGAATGTTGAGTTCATGTTATCCGGAAACTTGGCTGCCATGACAGCAGTGCCATCAGGAAACTCAACCACGGGAGCTTCATAGGTATGATCCAAAGACAAGACGATATATCCAGACTCGCCACAGATCTCACCAGCGCACCATACGCAAACCTGCTTCCCTGGAAACCAGGGGAGAAAATAGCCACCGGATACTCCTTCTCAGGCTTGTGAAATCTTTTGGGGTTGACTGTTGAAATGTTGCAAAACTCCATCTCAAACTTGTTCAGAAATCCCTTTGGAAGACCAAGCTTTTGTCCCACTACATTATAGACCTTTGTTGTGAGAGCCGGCATATATGGGACAGTCTCAGTCTTGCAGCCGTACTGGGCATCGATGGGGAGATATGTAGACACCATGAAGCGGCGTTTGGTGTTGGGCTTGGGGGCAAAGTCGTCGATACGCTTTGAGTCGATCAGCTCAAAATGCTTGACGGCGACATCATATTTGCCTGTGGGAGGAGGGACAATTTGGGCCTGTGTTACACCAAAGAATGCAAGAATGGGAAGAAGACGCATTTTATGAGTTGTAATTGTATGCTTTGAAGATGTGATGCTTAGCAAAGAGAACTCTAGGAAATAGTGGTGATAGCTGATCTATTTAACTAAGAACATATGCCTTCCGTCACCTACGTCATTTAATCTATTCACAAAGCCAAAGACCGAAAACTAACAATGATAGACAAGTTGCTGAAACCTTGGCGTGGCCTCAGCCCTGCTGCGAATCTACAGTTGTACGAGCGGCTCATTCGCTATCAAAACGGTCAAGATCAACACAAGAATCCTGCGGAGAAAGGCTGTGCCATAGGGTAATGAAACGCTAAGTCCGGAGTTCAGATCTTATTCCCTTTAGAATCCGCTGTGGCGCCATGATGTAAAGACTAGCCAATTATATCAGCGAATTAGACACCAAATGCAGGGTTCTCGGTTGTGAAGGATTGTGCTAGGACGAAAACAGAAAGGGCTGAGCCATCAGAAAAAGACCGAGCCAGGCAAACTTGCTTCGGTCTTTGACTTCAGGGTAGCAATCCTTTTAATAGCGAAAAAGACCGAGCTACATGAGCATTGACTAATTGTGTTTTGCTATGTGAATCTTGAAGAAAGAACATCGCTGTTTTACAGTATGAATGTTGGCTTAGCCATGACTTAGGCTGTGCTCACCCTATTATAGACAACCCGCCTAAGCTGACATAGGACTTTGCCTGCATGCCCAAAGTCATTGTTAACTAATTCAGCGGCCTACAGCCATTTCCTGTAAGGTAACAATCTCGACGACTTACGTCGAAATATATCAACATAGAGGTACAAGAAAGTCTCATATAGGACCTAGTTTCAACAAAGGGAATTTATTAGATAATGATCGCACTCGTGGAGCGCATTATTGTATTGGAGACGTTATGAATATAGCTCACTTTTCAGAATCAACGTTATTATCGGCCGTCAGCATCAATACTTTAATCCTTATCCTTCATGTGAAGATTCTCCAGCTCCAAAGCCTGCTCATTATCTGCCGCGAACTTGCTTCGATGCCTTAATCTCTGTCCGTACCTCAAGAACAAGAATGGCGTAACGGCAAATACACTCGCTACCGCCGCTAAGATACTCGTTGCAACATTGCTGCCTAGCCCCGTATACATCTGATGTGTGAAAATCGGAAATATCGCAGCAGTCATCGTCCGCGTCAAGCTGATAGCACTGACAGCACTGGCAGCATATTTACCATAACTGTCAGTGGCGTACCCGAAAAGCACGTAGCTGAAATCGTTGGCACTGAATCCGACCATTATCAGACCCATCATGCTGACAGGCCAGGGAACACAGGTGACCCGCGGTGGAATGGTCCAGGCGAAGAGCCACAGCCCGATGGCAAGAGATGGAGCAGAGACGGCAAACGAGGTGATTTTGCTCTCTGGTAGGATGCGTTGGTGTGTTTTGCGGTATTTCTTGTATATGTAGGCATCGTAGATTCTGGGCAGAATATTGAGCACCTCACCGATGGCAATGGCAACAAAGGCCAGACTGGAGTTGTTTTGTGAAAAGTGAAAGGGTGGCGCGGTGTAGACGATGGTCAGTGATTCTGTCAAGCCGTAAATGAGACCGAATGCGATGGCGCATAGTACGGCGCAGAAGAAGACCAGGGGATCAGTAACAAGGAACTTCAAGGGTCGGAAGAGGGCGTCCTGTGGGAAGGCAGCCACGCTAAATCTTGCTCTCTCAGCATGGCCAGATTGCACGTCTTGTGTGCCAGTCTCTTCCCGTAATTGCTTGACAATCTTGTCCAGTAATTGATTTGCGTTTGACTCCCTCGTGAAGATGCATCCAACAGCGGTGGCACCCATGACGATTGTGGAAATGTAGTATACCCAACGCCTAGTTCATTGTCAGTTTAGTAAGTATCTCGCTTCCTTCTAAACTTACCAGCCTATGCTCGAAGTAATGTAGGTCGAGTAGATAGGACCCAGCGCCAGCCCCAGCATACCGAGAATGGTATACACATAGATGACCCAGATCCTATGTTCAGCATTGTACATGTCGTCAAAGTTGCCAAAAGCGACAGTGGCAGGTATTGCTGCAGCCACCCCTTGGAAGAACCGACCAAAGTATACAGCAACTATAGACGGCACCGCGGCCACTATTGCTGAGGAAATGCAGAAGATGGTTGCAGCAAGTATATATATGGTTCGTCGTCCAAATACCTCTGAGATGGGTGAGCAGAATATGCTCCCAATGGTCTGACCCAGCAAGTATCTGTTTTTTCAACATCAGCAAAGGTATTAATGGATGTTCTAATCTGCTTTGAAACTTACATAGTGACAAAGGCAAAATAGGCCAACGTTCTGCTTACACCATACTCGTCTCGTGCTGAGTCTGCCGTAGCCGTCTGGAACATGATATGGTTAGCAGAGATAGATGCGTAGCTGTAAAGTAACCAGACTGACCCCAGAAGAGCTGATTGCCGTCATGTACATCTCCAACCAGCATCTCAGGGCGGCGGTGTATGTCTTTGTTCCGAAGCTCCAGTTCCGGGGGTGTTGTTCAGCATCTTGATCCCAGCAGATGTGATTGTCGCTGTCAACATGAACTCCTTTGCCTTGCAGGGCATCTTCAAGTGAGCTATTGTTTTTCATTGTGTTTTCTGGAGATGTCAGAATGATCTCTGTCGTTGTGGCAGATACAAGACACAAATCGCTACGCATGCATTTTGAGAGACGTCGCAAGAACGAAGGCCAAGGGACAGCCTAGATAGATCATGGGGGCACATCAGAACCCTTGCACCGGGACCGAGTCCACAAACGATCGATCCGACGGGCCGCAATCAGATTAGTGATCGATCCTACCCGTCCCTCCATGCCTACATCCAATAATATACAGTAAGATGACGTTCAATGCTTATATTAGTATCACCTAATGTGAGGACCTGTAAAAAGTAGCCGGACCCTGAGGTATATCCTCGAATGAAACATTTAACAAGATCAATGACGCCCACAGTCTGTTCCGAGGATAAGGAATCACATGCTTTCATTTCTTGTTCAAAATATCTTATACTGAATGGGTTTATAGCTACCACCATTGGACTTGGCGGCTGAACAGGCAGTAATAGCAACAATGAGGTCCATCTTTGCGACGAAGTCGATATGATCACCAGCCTTGCTGATAGGTGGTTCCACTGTGAACTTGCCCGTCTTGCCGTCCACAGGCACATTCATGAAGCAGTTGAAGGCGCAAGGGATGCGGTCAGGCACGATGCCATGCTTGCCTAGCGCCAGAGAAAGATTACCGAAACAGCCGTGATGCGGCTCCTTGTCTCCGTAGATGATGCGGAAGGTATCTTTGGAACACGGAGTAAGCAGGAAGTCGTGGCGTCCGCAAGTGTCCTCGACGATTCTGAGCATGACATTGCTGCGGTTTGAGTACAGCGGGTGACTGGTTGTCAGGTATATGGTGTCTGCATAGTCAAATGTGCGCCCGTTGGAGATGACTTCGTCTGTGTCGTGTCGATTGAATGCCACAAGGTCAGAGACTTGACCGCCTTCTGGATCGATGACTGTAAGGCGTTGGCCCTTGTTGACGAAGAAGGAGGTTCCTGTTCGGGGTGCAAGTTCGATGATGCCATCAGGTAGTTGTCTGGTATCCTCCATGTCCGGAGATCGGCAGCGACTGAAGTCTGACTGTATATGAACAATGAATTAGATGAGAAAATACGGAAGCCGTTCTAAATACGGAATGGTTATTTAGCTACGAGATACTAGACCTCGGACTAATGTTAATCAGGTGGTGACAGCAACATTACACTGTCGATGATGCGAGGATCAAGGGGTCATGACTCATGATCTCAGCGGCTCATGCTTATGCTTCAAAACAACCCCAAGAAAGGATCCACCTTTCCCCAAGTTTGTTTTCGCGTCGGCGCCACTATGCACGTTTACTTCAGTAGTGGTCTACACATCGGAGAATATACCCCGGCAGAGATGTGTGCAATCTCTACGCTGTCATTCGTCATCGCTTGGCGCATGCATCTTATTGGCCATGGCGCTCTGAGAAATTCAAATTCCACGCCACGGCTCTTGTCAGATGTCGGGTAATTAGCTTGGTCGAACACTAGTGTCGATCCTAGCAGTTCAGTCGACTCATGTCAATGACGTTGGGCTTACGGAGATATTCCGTCTGGCTGGCACTATGCACGCTTTCACGTTGCCACTATGGTATAATATATAAGTGAGACTACATCCATAGTCCGCGCTGTCCTGAGATGTCTGTGATAAAACATCTAGTGTGTTATTTCTAAGCATTCTCAATTTATCATGCAGCTCGCGATCAATGTCGTCATCTTAGTTATTGTTTATGCGGTGGTTGTTAAACTAATACAATTTCGAAAAGCTATCCACCAGTTTATAAAAAAGCTGAGATTTATCACGAATGACTTCAAACTCGGGACACCTACGACACAGCGGGAGGAGGCATCTTCACATGCGGAGCTGCTGACGAGGTTAGTGGTATGCTGATTGGTTGCACTTGCAAGACTGACATGCCATCAGAAATGAAGTTGAAGATCGGTTCGACGAGAATTCATGGCAAGGTCTTGCGTACATGGATTTCAAGAGTACAATACTAGCCAAAGGGAGGGGCATGAAGACCTTTCCTTGCGTATACGCAACCATGGGCTATCGAGCAGACGACCATCGTTATGTGTTCCTCGAGTCAGACAACCCATCCGAGCCCCGCAACGTGCGCAAGGTAGCTCTATCTCTAGTAGAGTATCTACGCACGTCGGGCTCCCTGGGCCCTAATACATCCCTTGTTATTATTGGCGCCCCCTCTGAGAAGCAACGGACTGTCGAAGAGCATAACCGCACTTTCTGGGACATGCTTCGAGGCCTTCGTATTTGCGATCCAAGAACTTGGCCAGAGGAGATCCCGCAAGACACAGAGGATGCTAAATGGACTTTCTGTTTCAATGGAGAGCCCATCTTCCCCGTCATGTTAACACCAGCGCATCAAGAACGCTGGAGCAGACACATGAGTGTGCCAGTAATCGCCCTGCAGCCCAAGTGGGTTCTCGATAACCTGCTCCGAACTCCTGAGAAACGAAAGGCTGCACAAAGTAAAGTTCGGAATTTATTGCACAAGTACGACACTATAGGCATCAGTCCAGATCTGACAACCTACGGTGCAGTTGGCACTAGCGAAGTTCACCAGCTATGCCTGCAGGACAAGAATGAGCCTGTCCAATGTCCATACCGTAACTTTGACAGCTGAAATAATATAGCTATAAAAGCTCATAATAGAATTTATTTTATTTAGGTATTTGCCTGGAATTTAGGGAGTATATAGTTAATACTAAATTATAAGTTCAGGTATAGGGGGCTGACCCATCCTTATTACTAGCCGAAACGTCAGCCCTGGCTGGTCTTCTTTTATCTGTCGTGGCTGCGGTCAGGGCGCGCTCAGGCTACAGCAGCAACTATTCAGGACAGTTGGCGAGAAGGAAAATACCATAGGTCGATATTCGCATTCTGTATTGGAGTGTTATTCTTTCTTATCAATTTAGAAGGACTTCAACCTCTTAATTAATTCTTCTATATCCCCCAATGGGACATTCGGTTCCTGGAACGGCTCGTTATCTAAAGTGACGGGACCATTTGTAGGTGATGACACTACAGACTCGCTGCTGTCATCAATCAGAGAGCCGTCAATATAAATTTCATGTCCCAGTTCGTTATTAAATTGCGCCACCGTTTGGCCTTCAACGTTGGTGTCCACTTTTGTGTCGACATGGGATATCTCAAGTCCGGTGTTGGGATTTTCTTGTCCTCCTGAGATTCCTGCAAGTATTTGAGACTGATTTGCTCCACGAGCATCTACATTATGCTTTTGATTGTCTGATTCATTTCTCAAATATCTCTCATTCGGCGTCTGCTTGGACAAGCAAGCATATTCAAGGTCTTTGTCACACTGAGATCGGATCTTACGCAATCTAGCGAGGACTCTTCTCGCGTCATGTCGCTTAGACGGATCAGGTACCAGCATGCCTTTGCCAATGAGATTTAGAAACTCCCTCATGGAGTCAGAGCACAACTGAAGAGACTGTAGATATTCAATCATCTGCAATAGTTAATAATTACTCTGAGTTGCAACACGACTTTACGCACTTGTTTCACTGCTTCCTTGACCTCTCCTTGTGACGTCTTGCTCGTGACATTTGCGTCTGCAGAAGCAGATTCATCACTGTTGATTACATTATAGAATGTATCACTGCGATAATTCCCGGATATGCTTCGGTCATACTCCTCCTGTAGTCGACGATCGGAGAAATCTTTGATGCAGCTGTAGTTTCTCATCAGGAATACAGACGCGTGCTCGAGAAAGACACAACCGAGGGACCAAATATCGTAGTTGGTACCAATTCTACCACGTGTATCACTCTCGGGTGCTTTGTAGGTCTGCGTATAACCCTTGACATCAGCCCATAGCGCATGGGACTTGGACTGTGTGGTGTTGAACTGCGTCAAACCAAGATCAGCGATGACTAGATGATCCTTTTTATCACCTTGATATTCCCCGAACCAAAGGATGTTTTTCGGCTTTATGTCGCTGTGGCGTCCATGATTTCCGGCCAGGATAACGTGTACTAGTTCTTCGAAAGTCGTGGCAGTGTACGACGAGCGCTGGTTGTGGAGGCTTTCCAGACTGCGCACAACACCAAGGCATTGCCGGAAAAACCAGCAGATGTGCTCGTAGATAGTTGGCATGTAACGACCCGGCATCCTTTTCCAAAGATCGGTCAGATCGCCGTCGGCCCACTCAAAAACGAGGTAGTAGAAATCGGCACGACGGAAAGAAAAGAGGAGCTGATGGAGATGCTCTCTGTCTGCAGGCTTTTTGATGACCACACGTCTCCCCAATGAATCTGCCTCGCTCGGATGCCCCTTTGAAATGTGTTGAATAGCTTTGACGGCGAAATATTTTGGTTTTCGGTATCTTCCGCGATACCACAAGTGTGATTCCTCAATACATATCTTGGTAACTTGACCAAACCCTCCAGATCGAAATTCAGGTTTATCAGGAGTTCTAAACGGGAGGGGAAAATCCGCAGGGAGTCGAAAGTGATCCACTAATTGCCCTTCTTCGTCGATTGTACAGAAGAGGCTGCATAAATGCATCTGCTTCATGCTAAAATAATCTGCCTCGCGGTAAGACCAATTCCATTTGTGTGAAGACTCGATCTCCTTCTCCTCGCGATCGTATAGTATGGGTCGTAGTCCCTGTCGTACAACACTAAGGGGAAGCTGGCTGTCTACAACATTCGCTTTAATAAAAGCTGGAAGAAGATCAAGACGTTCCACTAGTAACAAAGTAGCCATAATCTTAAGCCTTTTGGGCTCACCATGCCATCCATATACTTCATGAAGACAATTTGAAGCCACGTCTTGTGGAAGCATTTGACATAGCAACTTGGTGACATTTCCTGGGCTTAGAACTCGAAGAAGGGCTCCTAGTGGTATGAATTCTTGCTTACCAGTAGGGTCCATAGCAGGCTTAACACATGCATCCATAAGCCTTTCCCAAATAGTGTCGTGCTCGACATTATCGACTTCGTCGTTAACTTCTGTCTGTGACATCTGCGGTTCCCTGAGGACGTAGATAGAGTCCCCTTTTTTCGACAAAGATTCAATCCATTTTTGATGCCCCATGTCAGAAACGCTCTGGAATGTTGTTACACTTTCTCTCTGTGATTGCTCCGAAACGGCGCCGGGTTCCTTAACCCCGGGCTTTAAACGGACATCAGCGTCCGGCCCCTTCCCCCAGTCTGGGATCCATGTGGGTTCTAGATAAGCGTCCGTGGCTAACTCGGGTTCATCAAGCTGAAATGTTGGGCCCGGAGGCTGTTGTTGAACTATCATGTTTTTGTTGCCTAGTGACATTGCGTTTGTAGTAATAGCCGTGGCTCTTTATATGAAGTCAATGCCGAAAAGATAGAAAATGCATGTAATAAAGATATGCCTTCGACAAGGGTGAGAGAGAGAATGCATATTGTTATTTATCAGGGTTTGACCCCATTCTCTCCATGCTCGGCTGAACCGAGCCTGATCTCAGTAATTTCCATTAATATCAAATTTGGTGGCTATCCAACGGGCCTTGGACTAGAGCTGAGACATTCGTTCTTTGCATGGGAGGAATTAGCCAATAGAAATGATTTCATGCCTGAAAAGGTTGCCATTTTGCGTTGGCCGTATTGGTTCGCAAAATGCCACAGCGGTTAAAAACCTCGGCTTGGGACGGCTCGTGCCGCCACTTCATGATATTATATGCAGGAATCACATCCTGCAGTGGTGTTGCATTTACACTCCGAGCTAACCAAAGTAGATCCCAGCTGCATTCGGGGTTGAAATGCTCTTCACACCATTCAGACGCTCAATTCATGCACTGTGTCAGATGGCGAACCACTCAGGGAGGCCTCAAGTGGCCCCAAGGGTTGCCTAGAGTTGCCTTCGGATGCCTTTTTCCTATTTGTAATTTCTGACTCAGATCGCCTCCAGGCAGGACAGCCACGGCCCACTCTATAAAACTGGACTTTTTCTTATTTTTACTCAGGTTCTTGCACCTAAATTGCATCAACATCTTCTTCTATATCCTAATTCTAAACAAAATGCCGCCAAAAACACAAAACAATAACCGCGCAAATGTGGGCTCATCTCGCAAGACTATGCACATCCGCGCAAAGGATGTGAGTCCACAAAGACTACTGGATATTCTAGAGCAACGACTACCTCGAGACAAATTCTCCGTCGAGATGCAGCAAGATATCTATACTATAAGTTGGGATAGCGAATATGAAAAGAGTTGGAAATAGCAAATTATAATACACTCGTCAGCCAAATACCATTATTTCAACAGCCAACACCGAAAGAAGTCAATCAACCGGAGCCAGCAAAGCTCCTCTACGTCAGGCGTCGATCCTAGGTATCCTTATCTGATCTGAGATCGGTTGATATTGCATGAAGCATCTTATATAAAACTGTGTTCTGGTTGGAGTTTCTGGTCGGTGGATTAGTTGGCGTTACTCTTGATAGGATTTGTAGTATCGGGCGAAAGGCATTTTTAGCAAGATAGTTTGTAATAGTAAAGAGAGAAAGAAAGGAAAAGCTAGTAAATGTCGATTTCTTCTCCACCCGATCCAATGTTGTGATGAAGTAGCCATGCCACGCCCGCTCGAACATAAGCCGTCTTCCCCCCTCGTTGGTCTTTAGATTGCGTGATAAGCAGAACGTAATGCAGCTGATCGCGCAACTCTTTGTCCTTATCCTTACCCAGTACAACCCCCCTCAAACTCGATAGATCTCCTCCAGACTTTTCATCAAGTTTGACTTTGTTTAGCATGTCCAACTTTTGCAGGGTAAGATCTCTCGCAACTACCTTCAGCACAGGCCATTCAGCATTTGCATCGGTCTCACCGCCAGAAGAAAGCACACACTCATTGCTCCATTCGACCCGGTTGAAAGGTATGTTGGCGTACGTGATCGGGCCTTCATATGCCATCCACGACCAAGACGGAACAACAATTCCATCTGCAAATGAGATATGAGTCAGGAACGCCTCCTCCGGTCGAGACCAGAGTAAGCTCCTTGCCAAGTACTGCTCAAAAATGCCAAAAACACCGCGGGTTTCAAGAACAGCGGAAAGGCGTTTCTCAAGACCCAAAATGGCAACCGGTCGGTCCGAGATTCGACTAAAATTGAGTCTCGAGTACTTTTGGTAAAGGTTTTGAAATAGAGTGATTCTTCCACCTTTGTAGTATTTAAGGATAGACCTGGGGAAATCAGAGTCTTCGAATAGAGATGATTGGGGACTAAACGGTAGTTGTCGTTAGAGCCGATCTTCAACATAGTAAAGAATAAGAGAAGACTTACTTGGAGAGTTTCAATAGTCGTTCACAATGAACTCCATTACCACACTCCCAGTAAACTTGAGTTTTGGTGAAATGAAGAGTCCTCCTTGACAGTGCACGCTCTTGCATCACCCATCCCCGCGTATTTAATCTTGCAAGTTCCAGGTCCTGGTGAAGATCCTCCAAAAACTCCGATATGTGAAGGAGGCCGCCATAAGGAGTTCTGATGGCCACAGAAGGCGCTGGGTCGGTCTTGGGCGTAATAAACCCCTCATTGGACGTTGCTGCTGATGTCGCGGCGATGGTGCAATACGCGTTGCTAAAAACCTGGCCCATGCGAGAAGCCTCCTGTTGCCAATCTTTATAGTCGTCTTGAATGATACAAAGTGAATCAATCCACAAATACGGGATCTTGAGACCTCTCGTCACTCTGATAGCTTCCTGGAAGTTCAGAGGGAGATGATCGTGAGGAATCTCTTTGCGAAATTCTTCAATATTGTTGGTCAAAGTACGGAGACTTGGTGCACCTCCCCAACAGTGGCTCAAGGCAAGGTAACGTTGGAAGCGAGCGTCTTTGATCTCCTCCAGGCGTTCTGTGAATTCACCCACGTAGATCAGCCTAGTTGGCATTCGGACAGTATCGCATACCTCAGGGGCATGGCCATGTTCATTGTCACAAGTATGGATCCAGCTTTTAAAGAGACGATATCTCTGAGGACTTTCTGGAAGGGGTAGAGCTGGATATCCAACTTGAGCAAATCCAAGATCATTAGTGTTGTAGCCTGGCAAGGTTAAGGTCAGTACAATGACTCTGAGAAATTTGCATTGCTCACATACCGGGATCAGAAAAAAGGGACAGAACCGGCTGATTGTGAGCCACAATCGAATTCAATGTCGGCCCGTTTCGAACAAATCGCAATTCTTGATCTTCTCCAAGACCGAGCTTTCGTGAGACCACATAAAGGAGATTACACAAGGCGCACGATGAGGATCTACTCAGGAAGCCTTTTACGCTGCCAGAGAACTCCACATTAGGCTCCCAAAAGCGAATTGCTGAACATTCGTTACACAGCTGGCTGTTTTCTCGTGGCGGTGCAAGAGCAGAGTGAGAAAAGAGTTTTCGTGCAAACCCATTGTCAATAGTGACTGCCCAGCGATCTTGGAGTTTGGCACTTTGCTACTATTATAAGTACATCTTCGGAGGTAGACCTGAGGGGTATAAGCGTACACGCTGCAGAGATCATGTGAGTAGATAAACAGTAAGTTTTGCATTAGTTACTAACAATCTCGGGGAGTGTTAGCTTATCCATATAGCATGAGATTTCTATGCACTTACATTCTGTATCTCGCCACCTCACAGACTATGTCAGCTATTTCACTCTTACCGAGTCTAAAATTCGCAGTTTTTACTCACGTACTGCTATATTGTTATTTATCTAATTCAACCGGCTTGGGGCTTTACTTAGCCTACATTCTGGGCAGCAGCATTATTCGGAGGGATCGCCATCGTGTTCAATTCGGATGGGTTAGGAGGCGGTGCGACATCGCCCAGGTCAGCGCCCTCGCTTTCTTTTGGTGTTTCTAGACTGTGCTGAGGATGGTTTTGCTGGAGATCCTGCTCACCCGTCAGGTCCAGCGGGAGGCGAGTTTCTTCTGGTGGGGACGAAGACTCACCGTAGACATCTCTTATAACTTCCAATTTTTTGCGAATGAGAAACGCGTTTTCCCGCTCTTCCTTAGGAACCAGCATCGATTCTTGAATCAAATCGAGAAGTTTGTGGAGATCATCGCCTGCTGTAGCAGCTTCCAAACTCTTTATCCTTTCTTTAACTGTGGCATTGAGGGTCCTTCGTTCAGAGTCCCAGAATCGCCGGTCGTCAGACATAACCGAATCGTATTTCTTGTACTCGTCTTGGCCCAGCTTAACCCATATGAGGAATTCGATAAAGATACAGCCGAGTGACCAGATGTCAAATTCCCGCGACAGCTCGATGTCTTCAGACCTCCCTTGAGAGCTTTCAATATCACGAAGATAGATGTCGAATTCTGGCGGGATGTACCTTTTCGTCGTGGTTCTGGCAGTTGTCCCCTTGAGTCGTTTGCTGGTGGCCAAGATATGGAATTTCGAAAGTCCAACGTCTGTGATCTTCAAAACGGGGTTCCCTGACTTGCCGGCAAAACATAGGATGTTTGCTGGCTTTAAATCGCCGTGACGACAGTTTACATCGCGCAACAACTCCAGAGCACAGCAGAGTCCCACCATCTGACCTAGCATCCACGGAATATGGCTCCCGTTTTCGTTCGAACTTTTCTTCCAGAAGCTGTCCAAATCCCCTGCATCCGCCCATGGAAAGAAGAAGAAGGCCTCATTCCGTTTGGAAGGATCGGGTGTCTCTAAATCTTCGCCTCTAGTACAGGTAAGAACTGGCCTGACGAGGTGAAGATGCTCCAGCTCTCGGATCCTTATCAAGTTCTTCAACTCTTTATTGGTGAATTTGATTTCATCTTCACTTCCAAAGTCCATCTTCTTCATGGCTAGGCGTTCCTACAGGATGTTAAAATGGATCTTCGGGCTCTCCCAATGCTTAGAACGGCTAACTTACCATTTTTATCTTGGGGATATGATCAGGGTGCATCTTGACCCAGCAAACAGTGCTGAACCCCGAAATGATGGAATGTCCCCTTTCCACCAAAGGCAAAGGGATTCCCCGCTTCAATTCGAATTCGAACCGGTCCTTGAAAATGGGAGATAAGAACGGCCATTGGTTATCCCGGAACGCTTGGGCATCGTTCCATTTCATGTTCCCAAAAAGATCTTTGGTCAAGTTCCCGTTTCTAACGGTTCTGACCTTACACTCTAATCTATCACGTTCAACCTCTATTGGTAGATCAAAATCGGAAAAGTTACCAGACAAGAACTTATCAAGGATGCCCAGGTTGCCACTTCGAGCCACGATCAGAAAGATGATTTTCGCAGGGCGAGTCTGGTCATGTATGCGTTCGTTTAGACGTTGATGATTTTCGCATTCCCCTTCTAGGATACCGCTGATATATTCTGGGGCTATCATAGGTTCGATTATCGTAGTTGGAATGAAGGTTTCTCCGGCTTTGTATTTCTCCTCCGCCTCATCGCAATCGTCCAAGAAAACCTCGAACTTTGAACGTGTGTCTGTCATTGTCAGCAAATTGGTGATGTCGGGTTGCACTCCAGGAGTCAATTTGAAGAAAGAAATAGCAGTTGAGTTAAGCGGGGTAATTGATAGCATGGGCAGAAAAAGAGTCGAGTTATACCTGGGTTGCTGCATTGTCAGCGATAATTACAAGGCGACTCTCGCAAGGCAGACTTTTCTATTTGGGTTACATTCGGCCTTTCAGATGTGATGGCTATGCGCTCTGGAGGGGTTTGAGGCCAACCCTGGGCCGCAAATGGGGCCCTTAAATATTCTTATTACCCTTTCCGACCTCTGAAGGTGTCGTAAGAGGGGAGTCTGATCTCTGATTGACGCAATTGTTTAATGGCATCCTCCAATCCCCACTGAAAAATGTACGCAGCGTGAAAGATGGCACAATACATCCGGGATAATTGCGAAAAGCAGGCTGTGATCAATAAACCAATAGTATAGCAAAATGGAAGCGAAGTCTTGTCACACCGCACTGGATACCGAATCCAGCTAGAGCCTTCTTATTTAATCCCTATGTTCTAAACCTCGAAATCTACCTCGAGTACATGGACCAACTACGTTACTGCGTAGGTCGCAAAAACTGACCCTCATCATTAGGAACGATCTAATTACCATGACAATAATGCCATCAAGGCCACTATGGGGAATCGAAACAGGTAAAGCACCTCTGAGTTAATGGAAAAGCACGATCATCGGCTGCTGCCTGAGACTCGATGACCTGATGATAGAAAAGACGGATATCGATTAGTCATGGCTCCTTTTGAGGCGATGCACCTACATAAATTGAGGCCCAACAACCCCGCACGCACGCATGTAAGGAAGTGGGTCCACCACAGGCGTCCTGGGCCTCCGGCCTAATTCAGCCCCTGTTGAACCGACGTTATCCTGTGCAGATGATCTTCTTGTAGAATTGGTACGGTGTCTGTTTAACCGGATGCTCTGTGTAATTGAACTTGTTGATTGATTGACCTCTGTCTGGCCTGTCTCTGATCTCTCTTTTATGTAAATACAGGGCTGCCTAGTTGTTAAACCCAATTGTGTCATTGTCCTTGAATTGAGCTATCTGACATATTGCTGACCCCTCTTGTTGAACCCGCAACAGCTAGATTAGCAATACAAAACCTAATTTAGCAGCACAAAAGCAGTTTTCAGGCTGCAAATCTAGAAAAGGCTAGGTCACCTAATTAACTATATCCTAAAAAGGACTAATACAGTATAAACCCCAAAATTACCGCAAGGCCTAGCTAGATAGTTAATTAATAAGTATAATTTAATTTAATACCTCTTTTAATTAGCAGCTTAAAGCTATTTCTA